>JASCZW010006962.1:0-77652 GCA_034211315.2 Aedes japonicus | reverse complement strand
GTGATCGCGCTGTTGGTGTGTTGCGATTTTTCTCAAGCGAGGCCAGTCCAGCAACCGAGGCTGTAATCGAGGTATTATCTTTGATTCTGTTTTAAACCAAGTGCCGGTATCTGGAACTGATCAGGAAGATACCGCCGCGTCCATGCCAGGGTGAATTTTGATCTGTGCAGGCTTGGTTTGTAATTGATCGGTGTCAAGAGTGTATTGATACAGATATGTTACTATCGGAAGGTTTGAGCACGTCGGCGACGGTCAAGCGATGTGGACGAGTGTCAACGGCAGCAGCGAGATTGCCATCTGGAGCATCGAGGAGGGGCTTGTCGGTAAAAGCAACAAGTAGTCTGTTTCTTACCATGTTTTGAAGACAATATCTCATATTCTATATTATTTTATTTCCGTCTGTACGGTTTTGTTTTGTTTGTTCGCGTCGGTTCTTTTTCAGTCACATTGGACCGGCCCATTGCTTTTGTAAGCGGATAGTGCAACATACCTCTTCAGCGTATCGCCAAACCAAAACGGACCCCGCTACCAACTCTTCTCAGCCATCCAGTCATCCCAGTGATTTCAGGGAAGGAGCAGAGGATTTCTCGGCTTCCTTCAAAGCGAGTATCATGTCAACACGTTCCTCCCATCTCCCTATTCGGACCAGCACGCTGACATGTCGCTACGCCGTGGTATTGCTTTTAAGATGGATCACCAGTTTTACATTGAAGATGTATGTTGTCCCAAACATCATCTGCTGGCTCTTTGCGTAGCCGCCGATCTGGCAATAACGGGAATTGCATCCGTGGGCGGTCAATCATGCTCATGCTCAGTACGACGGACAGAGGCTTATATTTTCATCACCGCTTCGGACAACAGCGCCACGCCAGTGTGGCCGGTGGTTGGTTGATTTTGCTCACGCAGACCAACTGGTATAAAGGGGGCTTGATCAAAGTAGTCGACCGTGTTCAGAAATAACGTCAAACGAAACTCGAAAGAAGAGAAAATATTGTGCACAAACACCTGGAAAATCCGGAAAGGTCTGGTTCCAAGTTGGCTAAAGTGCTGAAGATGCCGAAAACAACAGTTTGGCGAGTGTTCGAAACCTACAAGGAAACCTCCACTTCCAACTGGTCTTGTTCCAATTCCAACCTTCCGATCCAAAGTCAAGCGCTGATCAAATGATTTGTAAACACAACACACGGTACTTTTCGGTAATTTTGGTCCGAAATATAACGAACGTGGACAGGCTTTATGTCCTCATGAGAATTCAAAGTAGAGCACGATGTTAGTATCTAAAACAAGATAAGGGAATCATTCCTGATGCGGCCTCGCGACCGTGAATCATATCCAAGATTGATGATTTAGACGTCGCATATGAATTGGATCGGGCAGCTAATTAACTGCGCTTATTCAATCGAACGTTTTAGATTTTCTGTTAAAAATTGAAATCAAGTTACTTCGGTATTATCACACAGATAAAAAGAAAAGGGAATGTTAGATTTCGCAGAAAATAATGGGATATTCTAGCCTATTGTATTAAAAATTGCAAAAATAGCTGTATAGGCGTATGGAAGGTTGCAAACAATTTCGTTGCAACAACAATCTCAAAAGAAAACATCTCAAAGACCTCTCATTGAACTGACATTTCCTATCTAATTCACTGCCGTAAACGCAAGTTCCACTTTTATGTCGGAGATTAAAGGCACTTTTATATGAATTTTCGCAGCAGATTATCCAGTGCTTTTCGATATGTTACTGAAACACAAAGTTCAAGTTTACACTCATTGTTGGCTAAAAATAAGAGCATGTGCATATTCGCGGATGGAGAGAATCATCCAAAAATAGATTTTTTCGCCAAAACATTGTTGATCAGCTGCACATGTTTGTAGAATTTCTATTCGATCACAATGTAACATTTCCTGTAAATGACAACAGAAATCGCTTCCCGCATCACCTTCACAAACACAGCCGTTACAAATCCCTTGCATAAAACAAGAACCACAACCAAGCCCGACTCCAAAACAGCTCCCACATATTCTGATTACGTTGAATGCAGAGTAGAAAAAATCAAACCTTTTCTCGATTGCATGCAAATTGGATAGATGCCTGATATCTATCATAACACACGTGATGGTAATCTGTTCCGGAGTGTTTTTTTCTCCCTTCCATTTTCCGGTTGTGAGCCGTTGAAAATCTCTTATCGTTGCTCCCCGCCCTTCGCTAGTTCTCGATCCCCCTTCTTTCCTTCTGACAGCCACCCACAGATAGGCGGGCATAAGGATATTGTTGTCATGGTCGTTTTGGCGTAGAGGTTACACATATGTCGCATCGTTATCGTCATTAGCACGGCCCAGGAGAAATGATATCGTACTTTTGCCTCTTGAGAAAAGAATGAGGAAAAAGCAGCGACGGATAGCAACGACAGACGGACGGACGGATTGGACGGATCGGACAGGAAGAAAAACAGCCCAGATTACGAAGACGACGACGACGAGTGACGACAACGCCGATGGTCTTCGTACCTGACGCATGCAATATGGAAGGGGAGAACCGTCTTGGAAGGATTTTTCCAATTTTTCCCCAGTTTTCTGGCTGCTTGCTTCTGCCATTGCCTGTGTTATGTCGACCGAACCGATATGGGACATATAACGAATTTTTGCGCAAATTTGTTCTCTCATTTGCAGAGCCAGCCTATTCAAATTGTCTGGCGGAGAGGGGCTTGGAATGCGGCATATTGGCTTCCCGGCCAACCAACCGACCGACCGACCGAATAAACGAACGACTAGAATATCTGTGAATCGATCGTTCCGAGGTTGGCCGGAGGAGGAGGGACTGGGATGGCAAAAAAATCAAATCCAGCCAACAACAAGCCGAACGACAGAACAGATATTAACGATCGATGGAAACATTTGGATTAAATTGAAACTGTGGATAGTTAGCAGATGGTGCTCCGATGCCGAGGGCACTAGAGTGGCTTGTTTGGTAAATATTAAAAAAAAAGGCTGTTCAGCTATGAAGTAGTCGCAAATAATCGATTCGAGGTTTCTTCCAACCAATTTAGCCATTGTTAACATACTCATCGATCCACTTTTGGTTTGGTTTTCGAGAGATTGTTATTGATACGGTTGCAAATGGATGGAATCGATAATGTTTTCTTGTATTTAGAATTAACACCAGGTATGGGCCATAACGTTGTATCATTAGTTAAAGTCATTTCTAAAAATGGGTAACGGACTATTTAAAAGACAAAATTTTCCCATATTCAATGGAAAAGGAGGAACGTGTTTGAATTGTTTCAGAAAAGATGAACTACTTCAAGATAATTAAGTGTACTACTGAAAATATTAATTTTAGTTTAGTACTAGTCAAAACCGGTAAGTGAGCTCTGCTACGCTTGCAACTAAATCAATGAAAATTTAATAGAACTGGTACTTTTATGTTTGTTTTTTAAATGTTTGCAAATGTGTGAAAATTCTGCAAAATAAAACATAGGTGTGTGTTTTCAATTTAACCCTCGAATCTTTAATTTCTACCAGTGGTTTTTTTTTCTGTGTGGAAGCATTTCATAGACCATACACGAATCTTCAAACTACGCCGTATTCTATCAGATACTGAACGTTATATCCTCTTGAATAACCTTAGATTTAATTCTTGTGCATAATATAGCACTGAGAGTAGCTCAAGCATCCCACTTTCGTGACTTAGAAGCTTCAACTTTTACCGAACATGATGTTACCCAAGAAATACACATTTTGTGTTTTAGTTGCCTTGATAATTCTCATGTTTGGTTGAAATATTCTGTTTCATTTGTATGAGAGCCCCCACTCAAAGAGGGGAGAGGTCTCGAATTTGGCTATATTTACTTGATTAGTCTAGAGTTATGCAGAAATTTGTGTTTCATTGGTATGGAACCCTCCTCCTTTTTCAGACAGCGAAGGAGTCTCTGAATCACTACAAGAACCTTTTGGCCTCTAAAAACTCCTGCATACCAAATTTTCTACCAGAGAGAGAGAGGGCTCTCCTGAACCACCGTAGAAACATTTCTTGTCTCCAAAAATCCTCAGAAGCCAAATTTGGTCTGATTTGCTTTATTAGTTCTCGAGTTATGGCAGAAATATCTATTCAATATAGAGAGAACCACCCTTTCTAGAAAAGGGAGGGGTCTCAAACAACCATAGAAACATTTCTTGCCTCCAGAAACCCACATGCCAAATTTGGTTCCATTAGCTTGTTTAGTTCTCGCATTGGTGCAGAAATTTGTATTTCATTTGTATGAGAGTCCCTCCCTAAAGAGGTAGAAGGGGTCCCAAACAATCATATAAAACCTCCCTAGCCCTAAAAACCCCTGCTTACAAATGTTCAAGCCGATCAGTTTAGAACTTTCAGAGCCTAGTTATAAGGGTCAGTCAAACAGACAGACAGACAGAAATTCATTCCTATATATAGAAATCCTGCCTCCAAAAACTCCCAATACCAAATGTGGTTTTATTGTTTGATTAGTTTTCAAGTTATTCAGGAAAATGTATTTCATTTGTGGGGAGCCCCCTCTAACAAAGAGAGGAGAGGTCTTAAACCGTAGTAGATTTATGTTTTGCCTCAAAATCCGCAAATGCCAAATTTTATTCCATTTAGTTTATTCATTCTTGAGTTATGCAAAAATAAATGTTTCAATTAGAAGGAGATTTCCTCCAGAGATGTGAGGGTCCCAAACCACCATAGAAACATTTTTTGCCTGCAGAAAACTCCGCATGCCAAATTTGGTTTCATTTGCTTGATTAGCTTGTGATGCAGAAACTTCTGTTCCTTTTGTATGACAATCTCACTTTCTACACAGAAAAAAGAATTAATTTTTACAAGCGCGTAAAATTTCCCCTCGTCTTATTCCAAGTCAAAGGAGCGTAGACAACGATATTGTTTGCAATCTTTCATACAACAGGCTAGATTCAGGCGTTATCTGGCCTAAATTTACATGAAATATATGAAATATAAATCTAGCATTCCCTTTATGTGCATTAGATAACGCAGAAAATTCAGTGTTTCTTTTTATCTGTGTAAAGGGGGAGGGGTCTCAAACCATGAGAGGAACATTTTTCGCCTCCTAAAACTTCCACATGTTAAATTTGGTATTTTTTGGCAGACAGACAGACAGACAGACAGACAGACAGACAGACAGACAGACAGACAGACAGACAGACAGACAGACAGACAGACAGACAGACAGACAGACAGACAGACAGACAGACAGACAGACAGACAGACAGACAGACAGACAGACAGACAGACAGACAGACAGACAGACAGACAGACAGACAGACAGACAGACAGACAGACAGACAGGACAGACAGACAGACAGACAGACAGACAGACAGAGCAGACAGACAGACAGACAGACAGACAGACAGACAGACCGACATGCTGACGCTCCTACAGAGAAGCTGGACCGACCGAAGACCGGCAATCATTGGAGGCGACTTCAATGTTGGGCAGTGGAGTGAGGAAGCAGACTGACTAACCCCAGAGGATACAGTTTGCTGGAAGCGTTGGCGAAGCTGGACATCAGGCTGTGCAACAAAGGTACCGTTAGTACATTTCGCAGAAATGGCAGGGAGTCTATCATCGACGTCACGTTCTGCAGTCCGTCGCTGGTGAGGAGCATGAACTGGAGAGTTTGTGAGGACTATACACATAGTGATCACCAGTCGATCCGGTATAGTGTTGGAACACGAATGCAGACGGTTGTAAGAGAGATAAGGACAAGCGGGCGGAGATGGAAGACGAAGGACTTCGATAAGGATCTTTGATTGAAGCACTTCGCGCAGACAGTGGCGCTACAAATCTTGATGCAGATGATTTGACAGAAACTCTGGCGAGGGCTTGCGATGCGACGATGCCAAGGAGATTGGAGCCAAGAACAACCGGCGGTTAAATTACTGGTGGAACGAAACCTTGCTAGCCTTCGTGCTGCTTGTCTCAGAGCTAGAAGACGCTTTCAGAGAACAAGGTCTGAAACGGTCAGAGAGGAGCGTAAGATAATCTTCCGTGAAGCTAGAGCGGCCTTCAAACGGGAGATTAAAATCAGCCAATCCAACTGCTTCAAGGAGTTGTGCCGGGAAGCTGACGATGACCCTTGGGGCACCGCTTATCGGGTCGTAACAGCGAAGATCAGGGGTCCAGTGACGCCAGCGGAAATGTGCCCGGATAAGCTGAAGATCATCGTGGAGGGTCTTTTCCCGCAGCATGATCTCGACGACGTGGCCGCCTACACCATATGAAGATGAAGACCGAGTAACCATTGCAGGTTTGCAAGTCTCCAACGACGAGCTGTCATTAGTGGCGAAAGGTCTGAAGCTGAAGAAAGCTCCGGTCCGATGGCATTCCAAACGTGGCTCTAAAAACTGCGATACTGGCGTTTCCAGATTTGTTCAGGATGGTGCTGCAGAAATGCCTAGCAGATGGTTACTTTCCGGATAAGTGGAAGATCCAGAAATGGTGCTGCCGCTGAAACCAGGGAAACCACCGGGAATCCAGCATCGTATAGGCCCATATGCCTGTTGGATACACTGGGGAAGCTTCTGGAAAGGATTATACTTAATCGACTGACGCAGTTCACGGAGGGCGAGACCGGTTTATCTGAAAAGCAGTTTGGATTCCGAAAAGGAGATCAACGGTGGATGCAATCAGGACGGTCATTGAAGTTGTAGAGAGAGCGTCCGAAGAAGAAGAGGTGCGGCAATCGGTTCTGCGCGGTAGTAACGATCGACGTCAAAAACGCTTTAACAGTGCCAGCTGGGAGGCCATCGCCACAGCGCTGCATGGTATGCGGGTCCCCCACTACTTGTGTAAAATCCTTAGAGTTACTTCAAAAGCCGGATTCTGGTCTACGAAACGAACTCGGGGCAGAAGTCGATTAGGGGTTACGGCGGGCGTTCCGCAAGGCTCCATACTCGGCCCAACGTCGTGGAACATAACGTACAACGGAGTCCTAAAACTGAAGCTGCCGACGGGCGTAAAGATCTTCGGGTTCGCGGATGATGTCGTCCTCACGATAACCGGAGAGTCGCTGGAAGAAGTAGAAATGCTGGTGGCGGAGTCGACCGACGCAGTTGAAAACTGGATGAATGCAGTCAAGTTGCAGCTCTGCTCACCACAAAACGGAAGTGATGCTGGTTAGCAACTGCCGAAAGATCCAGTGGATGCAGATTACCGTAGGAGGGCACGTCATTACCGTCCAGTGCGGGCTTTAAGACATCTAGGAGTGATGATCGACGACCGGTTGAATTTCAACACCCATGTAGACTATTCCTGCGGAAAAAGCGGCTAAAATGGTCAGTGCGCTTGCAAGGATCATGCCGAACATCGGTGGTCGAAAGGCAGCAGTAGGCGACTTCTGGCTGCCGTATCATCCTCGATACTGCGGTACGGCGTTCCAGCACGGGAGCCGCGCTCAAAACTGAAACGTAACCGCAGGAAGTTGAACAGCGTGTTTCGTCTGATGGCAATTAGAGTCGCGAGTGCGTACAGAACCATCTCGTCGGAGGCAGTTTGCGTTATCGCCGGGATGATTCCAATCTGCGTAACCCTAGCAGAGGATATCGAATGCTATCAACGGAGAGGAACCAGTAATGTGAGGAAGACGGCGAGGCTAGACTCCATGGTCAAATGGCAGCAGGAGTGGGACAACGCGGAGAATGGAAGGTGGACCCACCGGCTCATCCCCAATGTGTCGACGTGGGTGAACAGGGAGCATGGAGAGGTGAACTTTTACCTCACACAGTTCCTGTCCGGGCACGGATGTTTTCGCCAATACCTGCACCGGTGTGGTCATGCGTCGTCACCTTTCTGCCCGGCGTGTGCCAACGTAGAGGAGACTCCAGAGCACGTGGTGTTCGACCGTCCGAGGTTTGCGGAATTGCGAAGGGGAATGCCTGCCCTAGTTGCCGGATAATATCGCAGAGCGAATGTGCAACGAGGAAGACACGTGGAACGCGGTAAGCAGAGTTGTGACGCAAATACTGTCGGAGCTACAGCGTAAATGGAGGTGGGACCAACAAACAAGCGCCGGGTTCTGAGGAGTATCCAGCGCAGTGAGCAGTGTTCGGCCTGGTCGTCGGGCGCCGGTGAACCGGAAGTCTTCTGCCAACCGAAATCGTCGGGCCGACCTCGGCACTCGAACAGCCAGCCTGCTGAAGAAAGAAGAAAGAAGAAGAAAGAGCTTCGGGTATGTAGGGCACCGCCAGTGTGGACGTCATCTACCACCGGAACTGTCGGACCACCTCTACAACCTGAAGACGAAGTCGGCGCCAGTGCGCGTTAGCGTCCCTGCGATAACCGCCGGTAGTCGGGGCACCATCAGTGCGGAAGTTTCCTTCACCGGAACTGGTGGACCACCCTCGACGCCGGGGGAAGCAGGAGGATTCGAGAGATGGATACAACGTAGCAGCGGAACAGTGGATCATCCAGCCAGTCGGCGAACTAGCCTTAGCTAGGGGTCGAAATTTCAGAAGAAGTGCATGAGCACAGCCCCCCGAAGTAGTCGCAGCATTGTGGTCCCGGGGGATCAAGGCAAGGAGGATAAGGGATCCGGACTTTCCGGGAGGCACATTTTTAGCAGGTCGGGCAGGAGCCCAACCCTGTTCGCCTGAACATTGTGTGGTGTCTCAGGTGTCTGTCACACAGATTTTTGATGGCCTTTCAACCCTTGTAAAAAAAGACAAAAAACAGACAGACAGACAGACAGACAGACAGACAGACAGACAGGACAGACAGACAAGACAGACAGACAGACAGACAGACAGGACAGACAGACAGACAGACAGACAGACAGACAGACAGACAGACAGGCAGACGAGACAGACAGACAGACAGACAGACAGACAGACAGACAGACAGACAGACAGACAGACTGACAGACAGACAGACAGACAGACAGACAGACAGACAGACAGACAGACAGACAGACAGACAGACAGACAGACAGACAGACAGACAGACAGACAGACAGACAGACAGACAGACAGACAGACAGACAGACAGACAGACAGACAGACAGACAGACAGACAGACAGACAGACAGACAGACAGACAGGCAGACAGACAGACAGACAGACAGACAGACAGACAGACAGACAGACAGACAGACAGACAGACAGATCAGACAGACAGACAGACAGACAGACAGACAGACAGACAGACAGACAGACAGACAGACAGACAGACAGACAGACAGACAGACAGACAGACAGACAGACAGACAGACAGACAGACAGACAGACAGACAGACAGACAGACAGACAGACAGACAGACAGACAGACAGACAGACAGACAGACAGACAGACAGACAGACAGACAGACAGACAGACAGACAGACAGACAGACAGACAGAGCAGACGAGACAGACAGACAGACAGACAGACAGACAGACAGACAGACAGACAGACAGACAGACAGACAGACAGACAGACAAAAAATCAACGAAATTTCAAAGCGGCCGCTGCCGTCATCAAAATACCTATTTGTTCTTCTTTTATTTTGAGAGCTCTTACAATTGGTCCTCAAACACAATGTTTTAACAAATTGTTATATTCTGTTGAAATAAACCATCCACACTAGTGAGTGGACTCAACAGCATCATGGCTGGTTCCTTGAAACGGTGTCAAAATTTGAACTTAAACTTAAACTTAAATGTGCATCTCTATACAGAGAATAAACAGAAAACATAGTTAAATATCTTAGTCGCTGCCGATGTCAGATAAATTCAGCACACCGTTTACCAGAACGGATCCTGCTGCAAACCCAACGTTTTCTATCCAAAATCCCAGTGATTTCTCGTGGAAGGTGCAGAGGTATTCTCGCTTCATCCAAAGCGAGTAGCACGTCCAACATATTCCACCATTCTCTACTTGACATGCATTCGGAGGAGGCCGGTGCCGGTATTGCCTAAGTTTTGGATCACCAGATTTTTACCCATTGAGGGTGTTTGCTAGCCCGAAGCAACATCTAGTGCGTAATAACAGTTAATCTGGCAATAACGGAGTGCCTCGGACTCATGGTCATGCCCATGCTCAATCAGCGAACAATGGATAAAAATAGCTGATTTTTCATGGGTGTACCTTCATCCGCACTGACAAAACTACCCATCGGCATCAATCATAGTAACCCATGAGTCAGCAGACAAAATTTGACAGCTCTATCAGTGGAACTCTAACTGTGATGGCAAACAGCGAAGTAACTCCGTTCAGAAGTGTGCGCGTTCAAAGAACGGCAGCCCGCAGCGTCGAAACGAACATCGTGCGGCACTTTTGTGGACGCCAGATACGCCCGTTTCGGTATCTACAACATATTGGCGCTATTAGACAACAATCAGAGCATCGAAAGAAAGCCCGGTTCTAAACGGTTGACGACCCTGAGCGACAAGAAGCTTCGAAGGATGCTGAAGAGGAAGACTGAGGGAAAAGTGGGTACATCGCTGCGTGCGCTTGGCCAGTGAAAAGTACCTGGCGAACATGAACATACATGTCGGGAAGTGGAACTCACGTCCACTAGTTTCTGAGCTGCAGGTTGTGACGCAGCGGCGGCAGCTGAATAAGATAGTCAACTTTATTTTCCGGCGAAAAGCGACGTGGCGATGGTGTTGGACGACGAGACCTATCTCACCCTGGATGGCAACAACTGGCAGGGCACTCGTATTTTACTTCCCCACGAAAGAAGTGAGCTCTGAGGTGAAGTTAATTTCACACACCAAGTTCCCAAGAAGGTGCTGCTTTGAATGTCAAAGCCGCTCTTCTTTCGCTCCGGAGTGGCCATGAACGATCTGGCGTTGATCTGGCTTGATCTGGCGTTGGCGCCCTACTCGAAGCGATTGTTGGAGGAGAAGGTGCGGTTGAATATCGATGTGGTACTGAAGTCGGCGAACCCGCATCATCGTGCCCAGCTGCGACCATCGAGAATTTCTGGCCAACATGAAATGTGAGATACTCAACAATTTTGTGTCGCGAAACTGATTCGTTGAATCATTTCGACGCTGGTTCCCACTTTATTGGCAAAATAACCTATGGAAACTGGTTTGCTCTTCCGATTTAGATCTACCGCGTTCTGATCCAGTTTAAGGTTGGAAGATCCGGGTTTCTACCACTTCCTGGCGAGTTCATCCAAAATACAGTGTAATGTAATATGATAAGAACCCACCATCAGTGCAAGGACTACCTATGTCCGCAGGGGCTATCCTCCGCAGGTTTCTCCGAGAGAATAGCCCACGTGATGGCTTGTTGTAGCAGGGCCAGTCGATCTCAATCCCAGAACCAGAACGCCGCGTGTTTTCACATGACAAGGGACTGGCGACTTACGAACCCTTTTCAGTCAACAAATTAAAAATCAAATCAAACAAATAATATATAATATAAAGCCAAAAACGCTATTTATGCTTATTTTAAACTTGAATGATGTACATCGAATTTTAAGACACAAATTAAATTACTTGACCATGTTAAAAGTGGCTACGATAAGTCAATACGAGAGCATAATATGGGTATGTACAAAATACATCCAATGGATTGTTACTGAAAGCAATAAAAGTAACAAATATGAATTTTTGTATGAGCTGATCCTGGAATAGCTGAAAACAGAATACATCATTCCAAATATTAAAGGTAAATTTCAATGAGCGATATTATTTTATAAGACATGGCTTCTAAAGAATTTCTTCTATACTATTTTAGTTACATTTCAAAGATAGCAATTGAAGTGATCAGAAGAGCCCGGTTTGGTGATTTCTTAAATAAATGGCTTATCTAATCTTAACACCACTAAACAAAATATTACAATATAATCCTATACAGCTTACAAGCGCATGTCAGTCTTTTATGAATATGGTTATGAACAATGGTTTACAGGTACACGATCTTCAGTAGCACCCCGTCACAACATTGCCTAGGTTTTTGTGATAATATGACTCGTGGAGGCATATAATGTGCCTACCCACCATTTGAAACCAGAAGTTCATCCAAAGAACAGCGTTCCCCAAACTTGATTATGATGGAATTAACACTCGGGTGATTAATTCTAAAGCGCTTCGTCAATTGTCGCATAGTTACACCCACTTCACGTAGCCATGTGTCCATAACCTTAATTTTCGACGTCTTTTGCAATGCGCAACATTTTGAAAACGAAAAAGTTTAACCCATGCAAATAAGTAAACAAACGAAAGATGACGGTCACGCGCACAGCATGCTATGATGAACATAATCAAAAATATCACTAGTACACGCGCACAACGCAAATTAACGTGGATACCTTATTTTTGCATACATTCATTATTTACATGCAACGAGGATTGCACCACTTGTAATATTCATTATTTTTCAGAGTGTAGATATACAATCACTGAAGATCAACATCCCAACTGCACCAATAAAACTAAAGTTGTTAACTTTTTGTCTCCTGCTGAAAAGTCCCTCGTTCCACCTGTCCAAGAGTTTAATGTCGGCTATTTAATGAGCCAAGGCAGAAAAGTTTATCTTGTCGATGGGTTGAAGATTTAAAAAAGAAAATGAGCTCATCTCTATCGTTGATCAGCATCTTTAATGCCTTAAAGTTTAATTTTAGAATTTTTAAAATTAGATTTGAGTTTTCCGAAGCTAAATTAACGCTATTATTCTTATATGAAACGCAATGTCTACATAAAGAAGGGAAAAGATTTGAAAAAAATGCATAATAACGCCAAAATTTAGGCAATTATTGAAGAAAAACTGAAGTTTTAAAGAATCTCACTAACGGCTGTGTAATGGGAACATTTCAACGACCATTCCAACGATCATTTTGGTACTACATTATGACCGTTTGTTTAAGTATTTGTTTTGAATGATACAGAATACTTGGTTAAGTTTATTCACTGTGTTATCTACGTGCCTCCTGACCGTGTTAGCGATGCAACATTGGCGTCTCAACATTGCGAATCTTTGGAATGGATTACCTCTCGTATGACTCTAGCAGATAAGATACTCATCGTGGGTGATTTCAACATGCGCTCCGTCAACTGGACTAAAGGTCCATCGGTATATCTCTATCCCAACCTTGCTCACTCATCGATGAGCTCAGTTCAGAAACAGCTTTTGGATGATTACAGTACGGCAGGACTCATCCAACTCAACTCCGTCTATAACTCTAACGGTCGCATGCTTGACCTCTGCTTTGTTACCCAAGATCTCAGCCGTGATATTACTGTTACCGAAGTCCCAGCTCCATTGGTGAAAACATGTCAGCATCATCCAGCCCTTCACTTGTTTGTAAACGAATGCATTCCATATGAATTCATCTCTACCTCTGAAGTGATTCGTTATAACTTCAGGAAAACGGACTTCACCAAAATGAGCCTCTTTTTATCTTCAATTAACTGGGATGATATGTTTCAAAACCTAACAATTGAAACAACGGTCGAAGTTTATACTTTCATTGTTCACTTCGCCATAGATCAATTCACACCAAAAATAGTCTGCAAAACTCCGAAGTATCCTCCCTGGTCAAATAGAAATCTTAGAGGTCGGAAGTCAGCTAAAAGATCTGCTCTTAAACAATTCTCGAAGAACCGCAACTCCTACACGCGGTCATATTACATCGCTTGCAATAACAGATACAAAAAGCTCAACAAGGAATTGTTTCGTAGCTACCTGCAGCAGACTCAACGAAATTTAAAACTCAACCCTCAAAAGTTCTGGTCTTACATCGACGAACAACGAAAGGAGATAGGACTACCTACAATCATGAAGTTTGGCGAGAAAGAAGCTTCTCTCTGTCGTCCATAAGCGACCTCTTCAGGAAACAGTTCTCAGCAGTATTTACAGACGAAACGCTTGACCATCATCAGTTGTCCGAAGCTCTAGCCAATGTACCTCCACGTCCTGCCATTGGTCCGCATCCACTAATAACACTTGATACTATTGTATCCGCTTGTGCTCGCTTGAAATGTTCCTCAAATCCCGGTCCTGACGGCATACCATCCATTGTGTTGAAAAGGTGTAGTGCTGCACTCTCCATTCCGTTGACAACTATTTTCAACCGCTCTCTTTCCTCTGGATCCTTTCCAAGTACTTGGAAGGAATCATTTGTTTTCCCTGTGCATAAAAAAGGCGATAAACGACAAGTGTCCAACTACAGAGGAATCGCCGCTTTGTGTGCCACGTCTAAACTTTTTGAGATGATAGTTCTCGACTTTTTGAAGCACCATTGTCTCAATTATATTTCCGAGACTCAACATGGATTTACGCCAAAACGATCCACCTGCACTAATCTGGTATCCTACACATCTTTCATCATCAGAACTATAGAAGCTCATAAACAGGTCGATGCAATCTACACCGATTTTTCTGCAGCGTTTGATAAAATCAACCATGAGATCTTGATAGCTAAACTCGATCGTCTTGGTTTCTCCAGTACGTTACTAGATTAGCTTGGTTCCTACCTAGTTGGTCGTTCTATGGCAGTCAAAATTGGAAACACAACATCGGAACCGTTCCCTGTCACGTCTGGTGTTCCACAGGGCAGTCATATTGGACCTTTCGTATTCCTGCTATACTTGAATGATGTTAACCTAGTACTCAAGTGTTTCAAACTCTCATATGCTGATGACTTCAAACTATACTACGTAATAACCTGCCCTGAAGACGCACAATTTTTACAATGGGAACTTGACCGTTTTTCTACATGGTGCTTAACCAATCGTATGAGCCTCAATGCTGGAAAATGCTCGGTAATCTCCTTCACCAGGAAACGCTCTATAGAGTTATTTGACTACACTATCGCAGGAACATCTCTGAAACGTGAGGATACAGTTAAGGATTTAGGCATTCTTCTGGATTCGCGTTTAACTTTTAAGAACCATGTGGCTTACATTACCTCCAAAGCCTCAAAATGCCTGGGCTTCATTTTCCGTGCTGCAAAAGACTTCTCCGATATTCATTGCCTAAAAACACTATTTTGTTCACTGGTTCGCTCTATACCAGAATATGCAGTAGTTGTATGGGCTCCATACTACCAAAACGACATACAGCAAATAGAGGCAATTCAACGCAAGTTTGTCCGCTTTTCTCTACGGCGGTTACCTTGGAATGATCCTTTTAACCTTCCCAGTTATGAAGATCGTTGTAAGCTCATCGGCCTCGATCTTCTCGAAACTCGCAGAATGGCAACAAAGGCTTCATTCGTGTCCGATGTTTTCCTGTGTCATATAGATTGCCCTTCTGTGCTAGCTGAGTTGAACTTTGATATTCGTCGTCGCCCTCTCCGTACACATTCGTTTTTTCGTATTTCTACTTTCCGTAGGGGAGGATGGTACAAAACGCACCGTTTAAGCAACATCGTGAATTACTAGGGAATGGAAGCTGAAATTTACGAATAAGTTATTGAATATGGTGCATTAGGATGTCTTTATTGTACATCAAATGAGATTTAAATTCAAAACGATGCTTATTCATGGTTTTTTAAACCTTTTCCAATTTGATCCCAAAGCGACACCGGGGTAAAACGCCTGTTTATTTGCTCAATATGCACCCCAAAATAGGGGTAAGACGCACCAAAACACTGGGATATGATGCACCACGTTATTGGGATAGCATGCACCGCTTGTAAAAAGTAAAAACACTGCTATAAAAAGTTACTCATTGAAGTTGTAAAGTTTATACATATCGCCACGTCCTCTTTTCTATGTTTGGTACTCAAGCAGCCTATGGGTATAGAATAAAGACGTTGCGCAAAACGTTGTAATATGTTGCCAACTCTTCATTATATACACGCTTAGAAAAAAGTACCCAAAGAGCAGTTAAGTGTGGGAAGCACCTTGGTTATAATTGTGTTTATCTACCATTGGGTTCAAATTACTTACTTTTGGGTAGAACTTTACCATAACTAAGTTATTTATACCCAACGTTGGCTTCATACACTTAACCGCTGCACTGAGTATTTTTTTCTAAGCGTGTAGACGTATACATAACGCCACGGTGCGTTCTGCCCCAGTTCTAGTTTGGCATGGTTTTGTCTAAGTATTCTGAAAATACGTTGAATTATAGTGAAGTTTTGATACCATCTTGAAGTTTTGTGGCGTGCAATAGATGTGAAGTGAATTTATTATAAACCATGGATATTAACGCGTGGTAAAAGCTTATTTGACTAACTCTATTATTTACATGTGAGGTACAGTCGGGACAATTTCTTCAATTTAGATCATATTTTGGTGTATTTAGTGCCTTGTTGTACTTCAAAATTATCAGTTATGCTGTTTTATTTAAGAATTGATAAAGTTTCATTTCATTAAAGCTATAACTTTGAAGATTTCACCATATTTATTGAGTGGGTCATTCTACCCCACCAGTGCGTTTTGTACTGTTCTCCCCTACTAATTATGGCTATAATGAGCCAATCAGTAGTATGTGTCGTGTGTTCAATCGCTGTTATTATGTCTTCGACTTTCACTTGTCTCGTTATTGTAACAAAAGTAGATTTCTTCAATTACTTAGATAAGATAAGATAGCATTGTATAGTATAGGGATTAGAAATTATGAATATTTTATGTTAGTTTTAAGAGCTGATTGTATCATTTGGAATGTAATCTGTTGATACCTTAAGATGAGGAGGTTTTATGCCCATTTTAGAAAAAAAGCTATGGCTCCCCTAAAATGGGCTTTTCCCCTCCTCCGGAAAATAAATAAAAATAAATAAATAAATAAGTTGAAAT
Organism: Aedes japonicus; assembly: GCA_034211315.2. NCBI lineage: Eukaryota > Metazoa > Arthropoda > Insecta > Diptera > Culicidae > Aedes > Aedes japonicus. The sequence goes on along the minus strand of JASCZW010006962.1, from coordinate 60,945 downwards.
GTTAGTAGTAAAATCTAACTTTTTTTGCACACGTTAAATCATTCTATCACTGAGAAAAAAGATTGGTAAATACAAACATATTCTAGTTTCATTTAACCGGAGTTTCACGTTAAATTGGGCACAAACATCATATTAGTTTGATTTGACTACCTACTGTGGTTAAAACAAACTAAAATGTCGAGTAATTGTTTCGGGAACCAAGCAGTTAAGTTCAACTGACATCCGGTTGAAATTACCATTATGTTGGTTGTTTCATTATGACAGCTACGAACACAAACAGATTTGTTGGTTGATTCAACCAACGCTTATGGTTTGTTTAAAACAAATTTTAGTATGATTCAAACTGCATGGCTGTTTAAAAAAAACAAATGAAAATATTTGAAATAACAAACATTTCCATTCACATTCACCTACATTTCTACTGTAATTTCAAGAATATTTATTTGCATAAATTGCTAATTAGAAAAGTGCACATTTATAAAAGACTTATTTCCGTCGAAGATAAATATACAAATGTTTATGCGAGCCTTTCTACTATTTTCAGGGTTTTTTTTTAAATTAATATAATTTTTTTTTACCTATTCTTGAGTGACAGCCTCAGCGCATGCAGCGGGACCGGATGATGGATTATGAAATAATCCAAAAAAAAATCTGTTTCAAACTGTCTGTTTAGTTTCTTTTCCTCCTAAAAAAATTTCAGTTTGATTTTACCGCCGCTCTGGTTGAATCAACCCAAAATTTTATTTTGTGTCCCTGGGTCAACGCAACCTGTGTTTTGGTAATGATAAAACCCTCTCAAGGTGTAAACAACAAAAATATTAGTTTAGAACACCCATAATTTGTGTTGTATTGTGGTAATATATTTAGGTAGAAACAACCAACCTACCTGTTTGTTTCAAAACGAAATCGTTGGTTTGAAACAACAAAACGGACTTTTAAAACAACCAGTTTTTTTAGTTTGGTTGTCAACCAACATGTTTGTTATTTCAAACGGGACTGTTTTTTCTCCGTGATGGAGACAAATGATCAAATCCTTAATGAAGACGCAATCCAGAACGATCCATGTCACTCGCTGAGCAATGTTACCATCGTTTTACGGTGTCAGCAATTCCATTTGAACAAGAATGATTCGATTTTGGAGTTTTAAGATGATCTTACATTTCCTACAATTCAATTCCTGTCAATACTGGCATTTGTTCATTCCTCATGAGCCCAATTGTTTTAGGTCAATTCTGCATTCTACACACGCAGTATCCGGCCATTGTTTTGCAGAAATCCCTAGCCCGGTAGCTTAAGCGACAATGGCACCCAGCCACACTGTTTCACCCCACCACTAAGCATCTGCACACGTGACCCGGTAGAAACCCAGCTGAATTCCGGCTGGCTGGTCCTAGCGCTGGAACCGGCAATAATCACCACACCACCCGGCTGATCTATGAGTTGGCAATTAATCAAGATGCCCCGGCAATAATCAGATGGAATTAAATTAGGCATAAATTTTTACTTGTTCAAGATTATTTTGCACTTTGCGCTGCCGGCTGCCATAGCACAGTGGCTTGGAATGCTTAGCAGGGCGTCAATGGAGGGAGGAGGGGGAGGTTTAATTTATCGATATTCATGTGGCGTGTACATGCCGGCAATAAGTTGACTCGTGCTTTGATCTCGATACTTGAACAAGTTCGTAATTCGAAGATCGAACATTTATTCAGTACATTGTAGTTCCAAACTCGAAACAGGTTCTGTAATTTAACATTACAAATTGTGTTAACTTGTCTTATAATCGATTCAACAAACTTTTGAAATATGCACTCGGCACACACTGCGAAAAAGTCATGTGAAATTTTGACATCTTGAAGGCAATTTTTTATCTGGTAGGTAGTTTCGAAACAGTTTGTCTAAATATAGAATTTCTGAGTGTGCCGAGAGCCCCTTTCACCAATAGCCGAGCCGCACCCCCTCGAAGTGTTTGCTACGGAAATTATACATTGAAGCGTACTTGTTTTTCCTTTCAAATCGATTTCTGGAAACGATGAAAACTTTTCCCAAAGCGTACCCAGGGGCCAACTTTTCTTCCCGCCATCCACTTCAGGAAAGGCAAATTTATCTATGCGCTTTTCATATTTCATATGCTTCCACTATTTACTTTTTGGCTTTTTGCAGAAAGTTTCATCACGCACCCACATACATACTCGCACATACCCACACAAACACAGACGCGCTCAACACATTTCCACAGTAAAATCACTACTTCTTCTTGCCCCTTCCCTCCTGTTGGTTGATCTCGTGCTGCTCCTTGAAGTGCCTGGACTGGAAGTAGACTTGTGCGCCGATCTATTTTGAATTGGCGGCGGCGTATATAGTGTTTTCAAACAGCGGCGGCGGCGTGGATCGGCGCGGACATAAATTATCCCCTCAACATTTCCTCATGCTTATCCCTTTTAACTGTTTGGCTTTCACGTGCAATATTAAGACTAAAGGATCAATCCAAGTCTTATATTTTGTTGTTTCTTATGTATAAGTAATTACCCAATAGAATAAAATTTTGATTATTATGCAAATATAGAAAAGTGCAGTCGATAGATCTAAAATTCAGCCTATCGATAAAATTTGCCTGTCTTTAATTTTTTCTTCATATTCATATGAAACTAGCGCACCCTTGCGCTGAACTGGCTGGCTTGACGTACCGCAAGGGCTCAGTAGGGATTCTTTGTCCTGAAGCTAGTTTTTAATATCTAAAAGTCTAAATATCTAAACATCAAAAAATCTAATAAAAATCTTAAAAAACCTACAAATCTAAAAATCTAAAAATCTACAAATTTAAAAATCTAAAAATCTGAAAATCAAAAAGTCTAAAAATCTAAAAATCTAAGAATCTTAGTATCTAAAAATCTAAAAATCTAGGTATCGTTGAATCTAAGTATCTAAAAATCTGAAAATCTCAAAATATAAAAATCTAATAATCATAAAAATAAAAATCATATAATCTAAACATCTAAAAATCCAAAATTCTAAGAATCTAAGTATCTAAAAATTTTAAATATCTAAACATCTAAAAATCTAAGTATCTATGAATCTAAGTATCTAAAAATCTAAAAATCTAAAAATCCTAATATTTAAACATCTAATATAAATAAAATCGACTCAAAATTTATAAATTAGAAATCTAAAAATCTGAAAATCTAAATATCTAAAAATCTAAAAATCTAAAAATCTAAAAATCTAAAAATCTAAAAATCTAAAAATCTAAAAATCTAAATTTCTAAAAATCTAAAAATCTAAAAATCTTTAACTCTAAAAATCTTAAAATCTAAAAATCTAAACATCAATTCTTAAAATCTTAAAATCTTAAATTCTAGAATTCTAAAATTCTAAAAATCTAAAAATTTAAAAATCTAAAAATCTAAAAATCTAAAACTCTTAAAATCTAAAAATCTTTAAATCTTAAAAGTATCTGAAAATTTAAACAATAATCCAATAATCTAAAATCATAAAATCGACTAAAGCTTTATAAATAAAAAAATTTGAAAATCTAAAAATCTTAAGACCTTTAAATCTAAAATTCTCAAAATCTAAAATTTTTAAAATCTTAAAATCTGAAAATCTTCAAATCTAAATATCTAAAACTCTTAAAATCTAAAAATCATTGCCCAGTGAACAAGCGAACGGTACAGTTCGTTCGGTCCGCTTTCCGTTGCTTTGGAAGCTTTTAACGAGTGTTTACAGTCTTCAGTATCAGTTTTTCTAAATCTCCAGTGAAATCGTCGCGAGTGAAATCAGTCTTGGTTTACTGAAGAAGAGAACATTGTGTGATAAGTGGTACAACAACGTCATTGATTGCAATTAGCAATATTGCTACGATCGAGAAGCCATATTGTCCAGCATCTATACGGCACGCATACCAGCAGCTCATCGAGTGTAGCGTGTATTCTTCCATCCACCAACTACCACCGACCAGCAACATCATCGTCATCGTTTAGCTCCACGCTTAGACGGTACACGCGGTCACTCATCGTCGCTCGGCAGCAGCAGCACACATTCGTCGCCCAGCTGCAGTAGATCCGTGATACATATAAGAGAAGTTTTTAGTAGTATATAAGATAAGCGATTTTCATCGTAGTGTGTGTGAGTGTGGAGAGTGATTGATAGTGTGTGTGAGAGTGTATTTAGTTTTAGTTTTTTGTTTAGGTTTAGTTTGTTTATCTGTGATTGATTGTAGATAATTACGTTAGTGGTTGAGCGTGATAAGCTCCCACAAGCGAGCCATGGATGATTTATCGCAAGATGAATCATCTATGGCACGAAATGATGAGGTAGCTCATAGAGTTACCAGATCACGTGCTTATCCAGATAGTTCAACTGGTCCATGGGTTGTTTATTTTCAGCCCAAATCGAAACCTCTAAATGTTTGTCAGATTTCTGATGATCTGACGAAGCGATTCTCGGCCGTGACCGAGATAATTAAAGTCAGACCCAATAAACTTCGGGTCGTTGTGTCCAATCTCAAGCAAGCTAATGAGATTGCTGTCTCCCAGCTCTTTACTCTAGAATATAGAGTGTATATCCCAGCTCGGGGTATTGAAATTGAAGGTGTGGTCTCCGAAACGAGTCTGACCCCTGAGATCCTGCTGAAGCGGGGGTTGGTCGATTTAAGAACCCTCTGCTTCCCCCAGTTAAGATACTTGATGTTCGCCAACTTGGCACAGTGTCGACCAACAAGGGCGAAAAAAGTTTACACCGTCAGACTCGTTTCGCGTAACCTTCTCTGGCTCAGCCCTCCTCAATACGTCGAGTTGGGAAAACTTCGACTACCTGTGCGATTGTTTGTACCTCGGGTCATGATCTGCCAGAAATGCCAGCAGATGGGACATACGACCTCCCATTGCGGCAATAAGGCGCGCTGCTCTAACTGTGGGGAGACATGAGGATGGCGCGTGCGCAGACAGCACACCTAAATGCGCTTTCTGCAAAGGAACCTCCTCATGCTCTCTCATCGTGCCCGGCGTACAAACAACGCGGGGAACAATTAGAACGCTCGCTGAAACAGCGTTCCAGGCAATCTTTGCTGAAATGGTGAAAAAGCCTCACCATCACCCGATGCCAATACAAATCCCTTTGCTCCTCTGTCAGATGACGAGTCTGACTTTGATTCGGCTGAAGAGGGAACGTCGTTCACTTTTCCGGAAGGTGCTTCAAGGAAGCGAAGACGCGTCCGCCCACGGAAAGTTGTTGAAAAGAAGCCCGAGACCAGCTTGCCCATTTCAAAAAGAGGTGGAAAAAAGGAAAACACAATTCCTCCTGGTTTCCGTAGTACTAACTACACCCAGGACTTTCCATCTCTCCCGGGGACATCCAAAACCCCTGAAGCCCCAATTTTAAGAACAGAAGCCCCCTCCTCAAGTGGGCTGTTCTCATTTGATGACATTGCCGAAGGTATCTTTAAATACCTCGAAATTTCTGACCCTCTCAAAAGCATTGTTTTGGCAATGCTTCCAACAGTGAAGACTTTTTTGAAGCAATTGACAATTAAGTGGCCCATCCTTGCAGCTATCATCTCCTTCGATGGATAATTTTCCAAATGAGGTCGGGGATTTGATCACTGTTCTACAGTGGAATTGTCGAAGTTTGATTCCTAAATTGGAATCATTTAAATTTTTAGCTCACACTACCGGTTGTGATGCATTCGCTCTTTGTGAAACATGGCTCTCTTCCGAAATCAATCTTCCGTTTCATGATTTCAATATTATTCGTCTTGATCGTGAGGATTCGCGTGGAGGGGGAGTACTTTTGGGGATCAAAAACTGCTACTCCTTCTATAGAGTGAATTTTCCTCATATTCCAGGTGTTGAAGTTGTCGCATGTCAGGCTGTTATTAAAAATAAAAGCCTTTGCATTGCTTCTGTATATATTCCTCCTAGAGCCTCGATAAACCGAAAACAACTCTCAGATATTTGTTCGGTCCTTCCTTCTCCACGGTTGGTCATGGGAGATTTCAACTCTCACGGTACAGGCTGGGGAGAACTGTACGATGACAACCGATCTTCCTTGATATATGACCTCTGTGACAACTTCAATATGACAGTACTTAACAATGGAGAAGTAACACGTTTGGCTGGTACATCCTCAGTTGGCAGTAGATTAGACCTCACACTTTGTTCGAATTCATTATCGTTGGATTGCACATGGAATGTGATTCAAGATCCCCACGGTAGTGATCACTTGCCCATAAAAATTTCTGGTTGCCACCGGGTTCAATCCGTCGAAATCTGTTAACGTCACGTATGATCTTACCCGTCACATCGATTGGACAAAGTTTAGGACAGCAGTAGATGAAGCCGTAACGACGGTAGAAAGGCTTTCACCGCTGGAAGAGTATAACTTCCTCTCCAACCTGATCTTAGACAGCGCGCTTCAAGCTCAAACTCGACCAGTTCCAGGGACGTCATCTCGCAGGAAACCTCCTTCTCCATGGTGGGATCAGCAATGCACCGAGGTTTACCGTAAAAAGTCCGACGCGTTTAAAGTTTTCCGTAGACGTGGAACACCTGAGCACTTCGAAGTATACACGGCTCTCGAACGCGAACTTAAGAGCCTCATCAAGGCCAAGAAACGCGGTTACTGGCGAACATTCGTGAACGGGCTATCGCGCGAAACGTCGATGAGTACTCTTTGGAACACGGCGCGAAGGTTGCGTAACCGAACTACGAACAACGAGAGCGAGGAGTACTCGGACCAATGGATCCTAAAGTTCGCGCGAAAAGTTTGTCCAGATTCTGTGCCGGCACGGATGATTCCTCGCGAAAACACGAATTCGATAGATGAGATTGGCCAACCCTTTTCAATGGTAGAGTTCTCTCTCGCACTCCTTTCGTGTGGCAATACGGCTCCAGGGGCTGATAGGATCAAGTTCAACTTGCTTAAGAACCTCCCAGACGTCGCGAAGAGGCGCATGTTGAACTTGTTTAATCAGTTTCTGAACTCAACATTGTACCGGATGATTGGAGACGGGTGAGAGTTATTGCCATTCAAAAACCTGGTAAGCCCGCGTCCGACCACAACTCCTATCGACCCATCGCGATGTTATCTTGTATTCGAAAGTTGTTGGAGAAAATGATCCTTTTCCGTCTGGACAAATGGGTTGAGACGAACAACCTGCTTTCAGATACTCAATATGGTTTCCGTAGGGGTAAGGGAACGAACGACTGTCTCGCGTTGCTGTCCACAGATATTCAGTTAGCTTTTGCTAAAAAAGAGCAAATGGCTTCTGTATTCTTGGACATAAAGGGGCTTTTGATTCAGTATCTGTTGAAGTTCTTTCAGATAAACTCCACGCTTGTGGCTTTTCACCATTAATGAATAATTTTTGTACAATTTGCTGTCAGAGAAACATATGAGCTTCTCTCATGGAACCTCTACAGCTTCACGATTTAGCTACATGGGTCTCCCCAGGGATCATGTTTGAGCCCCCTTTTGTATAATTTTTATGTCAAAGACATTGACGGTTGTCTAAGTGACAATTGTACGTTGAGACAACTTGCAGATGACGGCGTAGTGTCTGTCACGGGACCCAATGGGGTCGATCTGCAAGGACCCTTACAGGATACCTTAGACAATTTGTCTACTTGGGCTCTAGAGCTAGGTATCGAATTCTCTACGGAGAAAACTGAGTTGGTAGTTTTTCAAGGAAGCATAACCCAGCACAACCGAAGCTTCAAATTTGGGGTAAGCCGATAACTCATTCTATGTCATTTAAATATCTTGGGGTCTGGTTCGATTCAAAGTGCACCTGGAGATCCCATATTGAGTATGTGAAGCGAAAATGCCAGCCAAGGATCAACTTTCTCTGCACAATTACCGGAACCTGGTGGGGAGCTCATCCACAAGATCTTCTAACGTTGTACCGACAACGATTTTGTCGGTTATGGAATACGGTAGTTTTTGTTTTCAGTCAGCGGCTCGGTCGCACTTCATTAAACTGGAACGTATTCAATATCGGTGTCTTCGTATCGCGTTAGGTTGCATGCACTCGACTCACACCATGAGTCTTGAAGTGCTGGCTGGCATGTTGCCACTCTCGGATCGGTTTTCAGAATTATCTCTCCGGCTCCTCACCAGGTGTGAAGTTATGAACCCCGAGGTGATCGAAAATTTTGAGAAGCTCCTTGAGTTGAATCCTCAAACTCGCTTCATGACCTTGTACCATTTGTACATAACACAGGATGTCAGCCCTTCGCCGAATATTCCCAATCGTGTTTGCTTCTCCGATTTCGACAATTCGGTTCATTTTGATTTATCCATGAAGCAGGAGCTTCGTGGAATCCCAGAGCATCATCGTCCTATGATTGCTCCGGTGATATTTGCTGCAAAGTTTGGCCAAGTTGATTCCACTAAATCGTTCTTCACTGACGGATCTTTGATAGAGCAGTCAGCAGGCTTTGCATATTTAATGAAATTTATAGCGCCAACCGTAAACTTCAAGCTCCTTGTTCCGTATATGTCGCTGAATTAGCGGCAATACACTTTACGCTAGAAATTGTTGCCTCACTAACACCGGATCAGTACTTCATTTTCACGGATAGTCTCAGTTCTATAGAGGCTATTCGCTCCTTGAGGCCGGTAAAGCACTCCTCGTATTTTCTCATGAAAATACAGGAGCTTCTAAGTGCTTTATCTTCGCGTTATTTTATCATCACCTTTGTATGGGTCCCTTCTCATTGTTCAATTCCGGGCAATGAGAAAGCGGACTCGCTTGCAAAGGTGGGCGCTATGGAAGGCGATATTTGTGATCGACAAATCGCCTTCAACGAATTTTTTCCTATTTTTCGTCAACAGTCACTCGTCAGCTGGCAGTATAAATGGAGTAAAGGAGATTTGGGGCGATGGCAACATTCTATCATCCCAAAGGTGTCGAAGCAATCTTGGTTTAGCGGGATGGATGTGGGTCGAGACTTCATTCGTGTCATGTCTCGCCTCATGTCCAATCATTATTCTTTGAACGCTCATTTATACCGGGTTGGGCTGAGCGACAGCAATCTCTGTGAGTGTGGACAAGGCTATCAGGACGCAGATCACGTTATTTGGTCTTGTGCTGAGCATTCTGGAGTCAGATCTGAACTTTATGATTCCCTTCGGGCTCGAGGTAGACAACCCAATGTGCCAATTCGAGATATTTTGGCTGTACGTGATTTGGAGTACATGAAACTCATTTATGTGTTTTTGACTAACATTAGCATTAGATTGTAGTTAGTTTAACCTGTATGTTTAGAATAAGTTTTTTTTTTTTATATGTGTATGTGTGTGTGTTTTTTTTTCTTTTTCAAGAAATGTTCAAGTCAAAAGAAAACCATAAGTTGTATAGTTATAAGTGTTTAGATAATTCTGAATTTAAATTTAATGTGTTATGTAACCATACTTTAAATTCCCACCCTCCTTCCCATCCGTAATTTGTTATACCTATTAACCTCGAGACGGCCGCGAGTAATCGGCTCTATCCTCCTAACTTTAGTTTTAAGATAAATGATGTATAAAAATATGAAAATTTGGCTCTGTAAAGTTAATTCGATTGAGCCTGTACAAATAAATGATTATTAAAAAAAAAAAAAAAAAAAAATCTAAAAATCTGAAAATCTAGAAGTCTAAAAATCTAAAAATTCAAAAGTCTAAAATCTAAAAATTTAATAATAAAAAAATCTAAAAATCTAAAAATCTTAAAATCCAAATAATTAAGAATCTTAATATATAAAAATCTAAAAATCTAAGAATCTTTGAATCTAAGTATTTAAAAATTTCAAAATCTCAAAATCTCATTATATAAAAATCTAATAATCATAAAAATAAAAATCATAAAATCTAAACATCTAAAAATCCAAAAATCTAAGAATCTAAGTATCTAAAAATTTAAATATCTAAACATCTAAAAATTTAAATATCTAAACATCTTAAAATCTAAGTATCTATGAATCTAAGTATCTAAAAATCTAAAAATCCTAAAATTCTCGAGTAATTCATGATTAGGGCCTAAAAGCCATTTGTAAACAATGACTTCAAACGTTGGTCCCTCCCGAATCACGAGAATCCTACTGTATCCCGCTACTCCATATGGTAGCGCTGACATTCTTCTACCAGATGATGCTTTTGTTTCACGAGAGTGATTCAAGATTCAAGAGAAAACGGCATTCAAAGTCATTGTTTACAAATGGCTCTTCGGCCCCTAAAAATCTTAAACTCTAAAAATCTAAAAATCTAATAATCTAAAATTCTTAAAATCTTAAAATTTTAAAATCTTACATTCTAAAAATCTAAAAATCTAAAAATCTAAATAGGGATTGTATGCGTATAATGGACCCTGTGCGTATAATGGACCCCCTGGCATATTATTGTAATTATTTCGTTATTATCGTATTTCACCTAAGCAATTTCAGTTAAAACACATAGTATCAACACTTAAACAAAGGTTAGAATATGATTCTTCACAATTGTTACATATAAAACATCATAATAAATTATTTTTACCTGATCACTGCATGGTACAGTGATTTGTAAGTATTTTCGTTACAGGAGAGAAAAAAGGCATTTGATCATATAAATCAATTGTAGATTTTAAAAATGCATTTCCGAAACATTAATACCTAGTACTTATATTAAATTTTACAATGCAGTAATAAAAGCTATGAAAAATTGGACAAATTGTCTAAATTTTGAGGGTTCATTATAGGACTAATTGGAAGTGCTATGTTGCCTATTTGGCAACCCTTCATTTCAGTTTTTAAACAAACTGAACTTATTGTTTGCATACCGTCTAAAGTGAAAATTGTTGATTAGGAAAAACTAATAAATGTAAGCAAACTTACACGGAATCTGAAGTATCGTACGCATAGATATTTTCATTACTTTTCTATCAGTGTACGGGGATGAATATATTTTAAGCATGTATGTATTTTGGTCACTTTGCTGTAAAATACATTATACAGGGTGTTCGGTTCCTTTATACAAATGTGTTCAGGGGCGATAGGGGATGATATTTGAGGAAAAAAATTGTTCTACGCCTATGGAGAAAGCTCAAAGTATTCGGAGGTATTGAACTTTTAATTTTTAGTGAATGTAAGTATTAAATTGGCTGTAACTCTAAATTATGTTATTTACCAACAATTTATTTCCTCAATTCGAAAACAAAAACATGGCTTTGAAAGTGTTCTACAACTCTCTCTCTCTCTTTCTCTCTCTCTCTCTCTCTCTCTCTCTCTCTTTCTCTCTTTAACACAAACTTTCTATCTTGCTTAGTTTTTTTTTACAATTTTGTTTTGAATGCGGCATGTTGTGGCTCCAATAAGCAGATAATAAAATCATGAATTCAACCAAACCGTGGTAATGTCTGTGCGCAGGATGCACAACTCAAATGTTTTCAAAACAGTACCACACGGTTTCCGAAAACAGCTATGTTTTTTTCCAGAAGAGTTAGCAGATAGTCATCTCTGCTACGGTTATGCCCATTGTTTGGAATCGGCAGCCCAAATAAAATCTTGCTAAATAACATAATTTTTAGTTACAGCCAATTTAAGACTAACATGTACCAAAAAAAAATAAAAGTTCAACAACTCCGTAAAATTTTAGATTTGAGTTTAAGCGTAGAACTTTTGTTTTCCTCAAATATCATCCCCTATCGCCCCTGAAAATATTTGCACTAAGGAACCGAACACCCTGTATATGCATCCAAGATTGTACTAGTTTTATTCTAGGTGTACCTAGATTGAACCTAGATAGGTCTGGTGTTGTAACACATCGGATTAGTTTAGAATTTTATCTATCGTGGAAAAAAAGTATGGTGAAAACAACCAGTTTACGTTGAATCAACAAAATTACAATATTAAAAAACGCACAAGCACATTACTAGGTAAATTCAAACAAAACTCAACGCTTGTTCCAACCAAAACTTAGCGTAAGTGAAACAAACTTGTTGTTTGAAATAAATATCGAATCGGTAATTGAAACCAGCGCTATCGTTTGAATTAACCAACCAACTAGTTGAACTCAAATAAAAATTAGTACTACACCTACCGTATTTTTCGTTCCACTTATTTATTTAGCATTTATTTAGCTGGACTAAATAGTATTAGGTATAGTGCATACCATAGGACATGGACATTATGCGTTTAGTTTTATTTAAGGTCTCCTATAGTAGATAAAAAAAACACTTTACGCTCTCCCGGTTATACGGCATTTTATTTCTTTATAACATATAACTGTAGTATACTTTAAATCACTATGAATCATAAATTACACTAAATCACCAATTTCACTCCGGACTCACGAAATGTCCCTGAACGAACAACTGATAGGAATTTTACTGACACCATATGAGGGAAACTAATCATGTAGTTTGTTCTCCATCATATTTAAGGTTGGTATTTACCCAACCATAAACTATGGCCATTTACACCAAACATTCAGGTTATTTCAACCTAAGATCACAGTTTGAATCAGCCGAACAGAACTGTGTACAGCAATTAAATTTTTGGTTAAAACAAACATTTTTAGGGTTGAAAATAAGCAGACTTGCTGCTCCAATTAACTAACATTAAATTTAAAACAATGTTATTATCTGAGTAGAAATCACTTGAAAAAGCGGTTTGCTTCAACTACAATTGCGAGTTTGAAGCAAACAAGCTTCAACTTCATCTGAAGCAGAGCCAGACATTACATTTCAACCATAGTGTTGGTTATTTCAAACAAGACTCATTTCTCTCCGTGATGGAAGGTGGCCATAATATATACATGTCCAAAATATATGCGCTACCCTATTTTTCTACGAGATAACAAATTGGTTTAGCAGCGTCAGGTTAATCATTATAATCAAATTAGTTGACATGCGTATTATGGACCCGGGTCTATAATGCGCATTAGGGAACGTCCATTAATTACGTCACGCAAAAATTGACTTTTTTTAACCCCCCCTCCCCCCTTGTCACGTTTTTTGTATGGACCACCAATTTTTTTTGTATGGATCGTCCCGTTTTCTCAACCCCCCCCCTCCCCCCTTACTGCGTGACATAATTAATGGACCTTCCCTTATAGACCCGTGTCTAAAATAAGAAAATGGGTCCAAAAAAGCGCATTATGACCATCGCGAATTATAGATGTCTACCAGGAAAACTTGGACTAATAAAATAGTGTTTACCGTAATTCTGTGTAAATGACTAGTTATTTTCATCAAATGTAGGAGTGTTGCCCAAAAAGTAAATAAAATTTTTGTGGAATTCATTGAAATTGTTCAAAGCTTCAACTAAGGGGTCCATTACTAGCATATCAACCCTATACAAGTCCAAAATATATGCGTTACCCTATTTGTCTACGAGATAACAAATTGGTTTAGCTGCGTCAGATCAATCATTTTAATCAAATTAGTTGATATGCGTATTTTGGACCCGGGTCTATAATGCGCATTATAGACCCGGGTCCAAAATAAGCAAATGGGTCCAAATAAGGCACATTATGATCAGCGAAATTATCGATGTTTACAAGGAAAACCTAGCCTCAAAAATAGAGTTTACTATAATTTTGTGTAAATGACTGGCTATTTTCATCAAATGTGGGATTGTTGTACAAATAGTTAATAAAATTCTTATATAATTCATCGAAAATGTTCAAAGCTCCTACTAAGGGGTCCATTACTAGCATATCAACCCTAGCTTAATATCTAAAAATTTAAAAATCTTAAAATCTAAAACTCTTAAAATCTAAAAATCTTTAAAATCTAAGAATCTAAGTATCTGAAAATCTAAACAATAATCCAATAATCTAAAATCATAAAATCGACTTAAGCTTTATTAATAAAAAAATCTGAAAATCTTAAAATCTTAAAACCTTAAAATCTAAAAATCTAAAAATCTAAAAATCTAAAAATCTAAATTTCTTAAAATCTAAAAATCTGAAAATCTTTAAATCTAAATATCTAAAACTCTTAAAATAGAAAAATCTAAAAATCTAAAAATCTAAAAATCTAGAAGTCTTAAAATCTAAAAATTTAAAAGTCTAAAATCAAAAAATTTAATAATAAAAAAATCTAAAAATCTTAAATCTTAAAATCCAAATAATTAAGAATCTTAGGATCATAAAATCTTAATTTATAAAAATCTAAAAATCTAAGAAGATGAGTATCTTAAAATCTCAAAGTATTTACGCCTTATAATCTCATAATCATAAAATCGACTAAAAATTTATAAATTAAAAAATCTTAAAATCTAAAAATCTAAATATCTACAAATTTAAAATCTGAAAATCTTAATATTTTAAAATCTAAATATCTAAAAATCTAAAAATCTTAGAATCTTAGAAATTAAAAATCTAAATATTCTAAAATCTATTAATCTAAATATCTAAAAATCAAAAAATCAAAAAATCAAAAAAATAAAAAAATTAAAAAGCTTAAGCTCCTAAAATCTTAAAATTTGAAAAAAAATTAAAATCTTGAAATCTTAATATCATAAAGATGCCTTTAAATTTATAAATTGAAGAATCGAAGAATCTGAAAATCAAAAAATCTGAAAATCTAGAGATCTGAAAATTTTAAAATCTGAATATCTTTAAATTTAAAAATCTAAATATCAAAAAATCTAAATAACAAAACATCTCAATACCTAAAAATCTAAAAATCTTAAAATCTGAACATCTTATAATCTAATAATCCTTAAATCACCTTGAAATTTATTATTTATAAAATCTAAAAATCTTAAAAATCTAAAAATCTAAAAATGTAAAAATCTGAAAATCTAGAAATCTAAAAATTAAAAAATCTAAATATTTACAAATTTAAAAACTAAATATCTAATTATCTAAATATCTTAAAATCTTCAAATCTAAAAATCTAAAATTCTTAACATCTTAAAATCTCAAAATCTAAATATCTAAAAATCTAAAAATCTGAAAATCTGAAAATCTGAATTTCTAAAAATCAAAAAATCAAAAAATTTAAAACTCTTAAAATCTAAAAATCTAAGAATCTGAAAATCTAAGAATCTTACTATATAAAAATCTGAAAATCTAAGAATTTGAGTATCTTCATATCTAAAAATTTGAGTGTCTTAAAATCTTAGAACTTGAGTATCTAAAAATCTAAAAATCTTAAAATCGACTAAAATATATAAATATAAAAATCTAAAAACCCTTAAATCTTAAAATCTTAAAATATTAAAATCTTAAAATCTAAAATCTTAAAATCTTAAAATCTTAAAATCTTAAAATATTAAAATCTTAAAATCTTAAAATCTTAAAATCTAGAAATCTAATAATCTAAAAATTGAAAAATCCTAAAATCTTAAAGTCTAAAAATCTAAAAATCTAAAATTCTTAAAATCTTTAAATCCTAAATTCTAATTATCATAAAATTGGCTAAAAATTATTAAATAAAAACATCTAAGAATTTGAAAATCTCTCTTTAAATTTTCAAATTTCAAAATCTAAAAAATTAAATATCTAAAAATCCAAAAAATCTTAAAATCTAAAAATCTAAAAATCTAAAAATCTAAAAATCTAAAAATCTAAAAATCTAAAAATCTAAAAATCTAAATATCTCAATATCTAAAAATCTAAATATCTAAAAATCTAAATATATAAAATTTTAAAGAATTTTGAGAAATCCTTATTCAGAAATGTTAAAAGTTCACCTCTGAGCTCTGAGCTGCCTAGCACTTCTGAGAAGTTCCAACTAACCTTTCGAGAAGTTTCTTCCGGAACTTCTGGGAAGTTGTTTCCTGAACATGAGAGAAGTTCTTTCCTTAACTTCTCTGACGCATCGTCCGGAGGATTTTTCTTCGGATTTTTTGAGAAATTATAGGTAGTACCCTTCCTAGTTAGCTCACGTAAAATTTGGGGAAGTTTTTTTTTCTGAACTTCTGGGAAGTTCAATCTTGAATTTCTGGGAAGGACTCCAAAAACTTTGTAAAATTCCAAACTTTAAGGAAGTCCTCTCCTCTACACTTCCTCCTGAAGCTCAGATCAGTCCTCTCCTGATTTTTGAGGAGGTTCTGTCTTGAAATTCTAGTAAGTATGATCTTGAACATCGGTAATGAATTTTTTCTTGCATGAACTGCTTGCTCCCAATACTTCTGAGAAGTTTCTATATGGCCATAGCAGAAGTTTTTTTTCGAGGAAGTCTCTAAATTTCTCAAATATGATTTGTACTGTTAGGAACCTTGATTTTCGTTGTGACTTAATGGCAAAGGACCAATATTACCAACGCTTTGACAGTTATTTTTCGCATGGGTTTGAACACGCATGCGATTGAACACTATCATTAGTAGGGACTGCATTAAATCTATTTTCGACCCCGAATCTTATTGTTTATGAATAGGATAAATGAAAAATGTATATTGCCATTACAATAGATCTACAATTCATATAATATGCTTGGATTTTCAACAATTGTGAAATATTACAATTAAAAGTAATTGACTAAAATTTGTTCGCAAACTAATCATATATTCTATACAGGGTGTGGCAGAAAATAATGCGAAAAATTGTTCTATTTCTTTCAAATCCCATTTTCAACTAATTCAAGCAATAATATCAACATTTTCGAGTGCAGTTATCTTTATAAAGTCCTTTTTTACAAACTTATTCAATGTGTCCTCCTTTTTTTATTGATAATATCCTCGAGCCGACGCCGGAGGCCAGAGCATGCAATTCGGACGTATTCCTCCGACATTGACTGCCATGTGCGTGTTGTGGTTGACTTCAGGGTTTTCACACTAGGGTGTGATGTTTTGCAGGCTCGTGCTTCAACATATGTCGAAATCGAATAATCCAACGGATTAAGATCTGGACTGCTAGGGGGCCACAAATCCTTCGGCCAAAACTTCATGTTATTGTTCAACCATTGTTGGGTTCAATTGGACGTGTGACACTGCACTCCATCCTGCTGTAGGACAACGTTTTGGTCCTTGGAAAAGTTGGCCTTCATCCAGGGAAGGTCCTTTAAAATACCAATATACACTTCGGTATTGATTTTAACTCCAGCATCTTTGAAAACAAGCGGCATTTTCAAACCGTTGGACGCCACCAAGCCAAACATCATGACACCAGCCGGATGCTTGGTTTGAAATAGTAGTTCCTTGACCCGGTCCGTAATCAACTAGCGTTTCACTCTGGCTCTGTAAGATGCATGCAGGTCTTCTTTGATGATTCTCCGCATGGATTTCTCCGAAATATTGGCTTCCTTTGCAAGTTTTATTATGGAACGCACCGGGTTGCGAGCAATTTTTGCATGGACTGATTTGATCACGTTCGGCGTGCGTGCAAAGCGCGGACGTCCGCTTTCCGGCTTCCACTGCTTAGGACCATCCTACAGGGACTTTTTTATGCAGTTAACTGTTGCCAAATGGCACCCTACCTAATACCTTTTCAATCTCTTTCGGCTTCTTCTGGGTGAGCAACAAACTGGTGATCACTTCTTTCGCGAACATTTTGACGAATTTGCAATAAAACAAATGGAATGTTTGGATGTAGCACTTGAAAGGAAACATAAACAAATACACTTTCGACAGAAACTAGTCACTAGCTACACGAATCAACCCAATACGCAAGTTTGAACATTTGAGCATTATTTCCTGCCGCACCCTGTAGTTAAGATACACAAAAACCCCCCTTTTCCATTGTCGATGTCTCAATTTACAATAAGTTCTATTGTGGTAACAATAACTCCTATTGTTATCTGCTCGTTGTGAACAATACTATTAATTGTACATACTTTAGATTCTATCGTATGGTTACAATATATTCAATTGTAAATCAATGAGAATTTTTTATTCAGCTACTTAACTGTCCAGATCCTCCTACGTTTTAAATACGAGCTTCAAAGAATACCTTTAATTGAAATTTAAAAAAATATTTCAAATGTCTGTAAAAGTCTGCAACATAAAGAAAATGTCTGCTAAATGTCTGCATCGTTAAAAATGTCTGCAATAAAATTGAAAAGTCTGCAAATTTGTCTGTGAATATGGCATCCCTGGTCATCAGCAATAAAGGCAGGTTTCTGAAGGGCTAATAAACTTTACTGAAGGGATGCATTTACGGTGAAAAAATTTGTCGGCCCGCCTCAAATTGCACGGTGGCGCGGGCAAAAAAGTGCAGCGGCGCGCCGGTCGAAAAAATCGTCGGCGGCGGTGGCGTGGCGGCGTCGGCGCACAGATCTATCTGGAAGCCGAATTTGCGACTTACTCGCCTGGTCCTGCATCATCCTTCTGTTCCGAAACCCCTGGCTGATATGGGGGAAGGAATAGTTTGATAATGCTTAATGCTAATGCCAAAAACAGTTTCTCTCTGCCATGATGCAGCGCAGCACATATGTGTGCGTGTGTGTGTGTATTTGTGGGCACCCCATAAGGAACAACTTTTATCTTCAATTTTCTGTTGGTTCCTGGACAAGCTGAAGCCAGAGAAAGCCGGAGTGCATTAAACAGTTTACTGATGGTGAACTTTGGCTGCTGTTGGTGCTGCCAGTATCCGTTCGCAATCTGTCGGATCGGATAAGAGTGGATCTCTAGACTTTGCTCGGGTGCATGGTGGGGGGGGAGCGGGACGCAACGAAAAATTTGAATTCTATTTTATTGTTCAGGAAACAATGATGGTTATGCATCGGACAGTATGGTTTTATCATTGGAAAATTTTCGACAAATTGATCGAGTTGAGTAACTTCTGCAAGAGGTGAGCAGTCGGTGATATAATACATCGAGCGGTTGGACAAAAACGACAACGCTTTGGACAGATGAAAGTGATCTTCGGAACGATTAGAGAAGAGCTCGGTCACTCTCCCATCATCCAGTCAGAAGTCTTATTAATATATTTCCACGCTGCTTTCATACGAAATAATCACCAAATGTTGCTTTGAACCACGCTGGCCAAAGTCTCACCTCATTTGAATTGATTCAGCATTCCCCCACTGCTGAAGAACTGCTTGAATAGTAAATGAAACACCGACACTCCGTGTTTGTATCTATCTGTGTGTGAGAGTGTGTATGTGTGCTTGCTTTTCAAAAATTTGACTTGAAAAAGTCGCATTTTAAATTGCTGCGCGGTTTGACTGATGTTTCGTTTTGATTCAAATTTGCATCTGATTGACACCGCTCCAAAAGTGTTGATGACACCCGGCGGTCGTTCGTATGGTTGGTTGAAGTGCTATGTGTTTATATTTATGTGAACACACCTCTTCACCTCGCCGCCTCCCGAACCTTCGAACCCGAAACATAGTTTATGCAGTTCCAAATGGAGTCCGCTGGTGAGTGTTGCGAACGATGGCGGCGGCAATTGGGTTGCGCTTGGTGGAGTTCGGTGGTATCTTTTTTCTTTGGATGAAGTTCTGTGTTGGCTTGACATACATTCAGCTTTTTCGAGATAGTTCTTGTGGAAAATGAAGTGATATCACGATGTGCTTTATTATTATGTTGGTGCCGTCGCTGTCATCGTTGAGTTGGTAAATTATAAGGTTTGTCAAGCGAGTGGCAGCGACTGGGTGTTAATTTTTTGTTCATCCGGGGCAAACAGCATGACACGTGTTTTGCTGGTTGTGTGTTTTGTGGGTTTTAGTTAATTTCCAATCGGTGTCGTATCAATACAAAAAAAGCGGTGCTTGCGGTCTGGCTTTAAATAAGCGAACTTTGATTTATGCAATTGGACATATTGTTTGGTTTCGATGTTCGCTTGATTGGTCTATGCAAATTTTCAACGTAATTTAATAACTATCCATTAGGTGAAACTAATTGCCTTTTCCATCCCTTTTTCGAGCCAATTATAGATACAGTTACCGATTTGTGTCGGTTTGATTTGTATTCAATGTAGAATTTCATTCATTACTACAAATTTTAAACTGAGCTTAGGAGACAGGGTACCCTCCACAATTATTCGATAAATCAAAACTAGGTCTTTCCGTTTTGTTTGACTGCAATTCTGTAAACAAAAGTGATTATTATGATGCGGTTGACGAGTGGACATTTTCATTAGCATGTGGATAAGCATAAGCATGCTGTGTTTTTAAATGAAAAAACTATAAATTACAGCCCCATTGCACAGTGGGAAAAATGGGACCCAAAATCACAACTAATTAAAGACCGCTGGATAAGTGCCCTGTAAAACAGCTTATCTTATGTAAAAAATGCGAGGAATCGAATGGTGATGGTTTCATATTGAGCAGACCCCGGAAATGGCTCATTTCGGCCGATATTCCCTTAATTTCGGAAGCAAAATTGAATAATCACACATTTATCATATTAGCTCTGATAATATTGTATCCATTTGTGCTGTACTATTGTGGAAATGTCTGGAGAATTCAATAGAGGTAATATTGTCTTGTAAAAACGTCAGGAACTGTCCATTTTGCCTCGATATTCCCACATGCTGAAAGTACTATATATGCCATGTGGTTTTGGAAATTTTGGCGAATTAGAATCTATAAAAATGCAATACACTATTGTGGAACTGTCCGGGAAACAGTTACATTTTATACTATATTTACTTCAAAAATCAAAAGAAAAGTTAATCGATGGAGCCTTGAGTGTAAAATTGAACGCATTTTCGCTTGATGCCCTCCATCAAAGTCTTTACAGTGTCATCCGGTACCAGTTTCTCAGTTTTTTTTTTCCATTTTCTTAATATGTCCTTCTCGTCTTTGACTGTCTTCTTGCTCTTCCGAAGTTCCCGCTTCATCATTGCCCAGTACTGCTCCACCGGGCGCAGCTCCGGACAGTTTGGCGGATTCATGTCCTTTGGAACAAAATGGACAGAATTGGCCTCATACCACCCAGGACACTTTTAGAATAGTGGCATGATGCCAAATCTGGCCAAAATAGCGGAGCTTCGTCGTGCTGCTGCAAGAACGGCAAAAGGCGCTTCTCGAGGCACTCAGATTTGTAGATCTCGCCATTTACTGTGTCCTTTGTCACGAAAGGCTCACTCATCAGTCCGCAAGAAGCAGATGGCCTGCCAAATGAGATATTTGGAGGCGAACTTCGACATTTTCTTCTTCTTAAATGTGTCGTCCACATAGAACTTGCTCTTGCCGGTGAAAAACTCCAACCCCGGAATTTGCTTGAAATCGGCTTTTATATACGTTTCGTCGTCCATCACACAGCAGCCATATTTTGTCAGCATCTTCTCGTAGAGCTTTCGTGCCCGAGTTTTAGCCGTGGGATTGTTGCCGCTCATTGCGGTTTGGGAAGTTCTGTACCTTGTATGTATGTAGTCCAGCTTCTTCTTTGCATTCTGGACGTAGCTCTGCGACATGCCGATCTTTTAGCCAAATCACGGCTTGAGACGTTGGGATTTGCTTTAATCATCCGCTTCACCTTTCCCTCCGTCTTTTGTGCTCCGGTCCCGGTTTTCTTCCAGCTCCTTTGCCGTGGTCCAACGTCAACCGCTTTTGAACCGCTTCAACACTCTGGAGATGGTTGAATGGTGAATGTTCAACATTTTTCCCAACTGCCGGTGCGACAGGTCAGGAAATTCCAGGTGTTTGGAAAGAATCTGTTCTCTCGACTCGCGTTGGTTTACCTCCATTTTAGTTGAATCGAAAAACACGACTTCGAGTTTGACAGCATGTAAACAATACACATCAATGAGAAAGAGTGCAAAATTTTGTTGATTTTTACCCAATGGTAAAAAGTTATGCTCCTGTTGAATGTGTCGCAATAATTTCGTCAAAATTACCCTGTGCAATTTTCCACACATTTTCATAATATTGTCATGCATTTGATTGTATTGTAGCGCACGGCTATTTCAAAACCGCATTATATATATATATATATATATATATATTGAGTCTTCCAGTATGCAGAGAAAAGCGGGTAAAATGGACAATAACTGATGTCTACACAAGCCGACATGCCCTCAATTCAATTCCCCAGACAATTCCACAATAGTGCATTGCATTTTTATACATTCTAATTAGGTGAAATTTCGAAAACCACATGACAATTCTAGTATTTTCAATATGTGGAAAAATCGGTCAAAATGGACAGTTCCTGACCTTTTCACAAGACGGTATTGCCTCCATTACATTCTTCAGATGTTTTTCACAATACTAAGGCACAAATGGGCTCAATACTATCAAACTAATATGATAAATGCAGGATTATTGAATTTTTCTTCAAAAATAAGGGGAAAATCGGGCAAAATGAGTCATTTCCGAGGTTTGCACAAGAGGACATCCCCTTATTCAGTTTTCCAGACATTTTCATAATATTGCCGTGTATTTGATTTCATTGTAGCACGGATATTTCAAAAACTGCATTATATGTACTGATTCTTCCAGTATGCAGGGAAAAGCGTATAAATGGACAATAACTGATGTCTACACAAGTCGACATCCCCTCCATTCAATTTCCCAGCCAGTTTCACAACAGTGCATTGCATTTTTATACATTATAATCGCTGAAATTTCGAAAACCACATGACATAACTAGTATTTTCAATATGTGGGGAATATCGGGCAAAATGGATAGTTCAGTAGGTTTTTACAAGACGATGTGGCTTTCATTGGATTCTCCAGACATTTGTACAATAGTAGATCCCAAATGGGTTCAATATTATTAGTAAAAATATGATAAATGTAGGATTATCCAATTATTTGTTCAAAATTAAGGAAAAATCGGGCAAAACGGACCACTTTCCGAAGTCTGCATAGGCCTACATCCAAATTATTTGATTTTTCAGACATTTTCATAATATTGTAGTGCATTTGATTCGATTCTATAGCGCAGCTATTCCAAAAATCGCATTTTATCTATCGATTTTTCCAGTATGTAGGGAAAAGCGGGCAAAATGGTCAATAACTGATGTTTACACAAGACCACATACTCTCCATCCAGTTTCCTGGACAGTTCCACAATAGTGTATTGCATTTTTATAGATTCTAATTCGCCCAAATTTCCAAAACCACATGGCATATATAATACTTCCAGCATATGGGGAATATCAGGCAAAATGGACAGTTCTTGACGTTTTTACAATACAATATTACCTCTATTGGATTCTCCAGATATTTCCACAATAGTACAGCACAAATGGATGCAATATTATCAGAGCTATTATGATAAATGTGTGATTATTCAATTTTCTTCCGAAATTAGGGAAAATCGGGCAAAATGAGCCATTTTCCGGGGTCTGCTTTAGATGAAACTATCACCATTCGATTCTTCGCATTTTTCACATAAGATAAGCTGTTTTACAGGGCACTTATCCAGCGGCCTTTAATTAGTTGTGATTTTGGGTCCCTGTGCATTGGGTTGTTCGAAATGATGACGTAGAATTACGCAACTAAATGTAAGCCTCTACAATAAGTTTGTACAATGCAATATTCTTTGATAACCTTTAAGATTTTCCAAGCGTTTTAATACCCGCAATTTGGTGTGTTCTGATCGAATTGGTGCTCATTGACAAGAAAATGATTGAAAAGAGTAGGATATATATATTTTTTAAATGTGCTCGGTCGTCCAAACTGTCATAGAGTTAAGAACTTAAGATCTACAGTTGTCACAGTAGCTTTATCTGCTTTACAATGTTATGCTATATATTCAAACCTATTCAATGAATGCCATGGAAGACCAACAGACATTACAATCTTAGGACATTCATGCCAAACAAACTATCTTAACTTTGCATAGCCCATTTAGTTACTGTTACAATTGAAGACCTCATGATTTGAATGACCTAAAACTATCAAGACTAACTTAGTTAGATGTCTATGGACGTT
This sequence comes from Aedes japonicus, assembly GCA_034211315.2. NCBI lineage: Eukaryota > Metazoa > Arthropoda > Insecta > Diptera > Culicidae > Aedes > Aedes japonicus. The sequence goes on along the minus strand of JASCZW010006962.1, from coordinate 37,214 downwards.
TCAGAATATTCATTGAATATGTTTGAATAGTTATCGATGCTTTGTAAAGCCCAGGAGGCTACGGTTAGTACTATATATCTTACGTTCTGATGAGTTTTTATGAACATGAACATTCCAATATAATCTGATAATGATTGGTGACCTTACAGAAGATTCACTGAATGTGTTTTTAATGCATATCGTTGCCTTTCATAGATTATAACTTCGGAACACAAGGGCAGTTTTGGTGACTAAAATAGTAAAAATAGTAACAAATTCAACAACATCTGATATATTGAAATACTTCCTCTTTCATCTGTAAGTAAAAGCTTCCGCTTGCCTACAATCTAGGATAGCATACTTCTGCTGTCGAACTTTACCTTCCGTTACTTTCGTCTCTGTCCAGATTTTAGTCGGAATGATACATAGCGGCGTTCCCGAACAAGTTTGATGTCAGTAACAAACCTCTTAGGCTTGGTTACTTGTTCTCTCAAACGAAACATCTCGCAAGTCAAATTGGTGTAAGAATTTCTAGAGAAATAACTCGTATCTCCTCCCCACATCGACCGCTCTTCGTCAATTGGAACATAAAAGGTGTCATTTCGATTACTTTTGCCGTTTGGAGAATAAATCTGCACAAATTGAAATATATGTCAAAGTCTGAATACTGAGTTTGATTAATTTTAGCGTACGTTGTATATTCGGCTGTTGGAAGCTTGAAAAATTATCGCTTTTCGTAGTTCGTGTTTCTCACGCAGGCTTCTGTTGAATTCCGGCGGACAAGTGCATCCTTTGGGCATCATTAAAAATAAAGCTCCGGATTGATCACATCATTGTGACCACAAGTTTTTATTTAGCACTTAATTTTTACGGATCAAATTTAATAAAATCACTGAACAACTGCCTATAACAATTGCACAATTTTGTTTACGTTTCGGCACGAACTATAAAAAATCAACGCCTGCTAGCAACACGGCCCCATCATAAGCAAAGTGCCCATTTGCAATTAATTTTAACGATGAGATCGCGTATTCGACCAATCAGATGTGGCCTTGTCTGGCAGAAAGTTGGTTTCGTTTATTCATTAGCAGCTGGCAAGTCCTGTCCTAGGTCCATCAAAGCAACCCAGAGTATAGCTGTCTCATCCCTAGGAGCCAACCAAATATTTCGTGTTAGGAGCCATTTTGTACACATTTCATCTAAATTTCATCTTTAATTTCAGTTTAGGCTCGATTTAGATACGCCACTGTTGTTTCCAGATGACGTTTTTATAAGTGTGTATCATTGTCTACATTACAATCTATAACTCCGCGAATGTCAATTTCCGGTGCATTAAGATTTCATGAAAATGAGAAGCATTTTGAGGAAATTTTCCTCGGAACAACGCAAACACACCGTGCTCATTTTTTCACTATTTTTAACCTTTCACTGAGTCAGTTTGTGAAATAGGATGGTGAGAGCATAGGAGCAGTTTGTAACGCGATTCGAAAGTATGACGAGGAGTCTGTCTTTAATGACAAGAAAAAGTCTGGACGTAAACCGGGCCCTGTGAACCAAAATCTGTACTGATACTTCTTGTTAGGAGACATTTTGTTTTACTCCCGCTCAGCATCCGGACAGCCGTGCTCCTTATTACTATCCGACGATTAGACGCATTGATGACGTCATGATTGGCCGATCGAGAAGGAGAGTGATGATATTGCCTGCAGTCGATAGTCGAGCAATCGGTAGAACAAAGCAGATACAAGAGGCAGCCTTCTGCCGTACTGCTGCTGATGAGATCTTGAGATCTTGAGAACATTTGTTGCAACTGTAGGTCCTTTAATCTGATCGCAAGGATAGTTTGGATGACCCAGAACATGTCATATTGCTAAACCATATTTATTTAATATTTTAAAGAATATTTATTGAATATGTTTGAATATTTATTGTAACTTTGTTTAGCCTTAAAATTACTGTTACAATTGTTAATTGCATTGTTCCTTTGCATACTCCAGAAAACTACTTGTTCGAGAACGAACGGTCACCGAAGGGATTTCTTAGCTGCGGTTAGGCAGCCACCAAAAATAGCACTTGGAACGATGCAGTGAAATGGACGATGAACTGGGACACCTTTCGTCCTGCTTCCACACGCGTACCGCTGGCAAACACTAAGTCCCTGTGTAGAAGGGCGCTTGGCTTAAAAACTGCACTGGCGAAACTGACGGGAACTTAAGATACTTTCACTTGAATATTACACTACCGAAGGTTCATTGACCAGAATACCGTGACAATGGATATTGACGAAAAATAAATTGAGCGCACGTCCGTTCTCGTTGGTTTGTTATTGTGAACTGATTTTTTGTTGTAATATGTACATACACTCAGCGAAATAAACTTTCGATATTCATAAGATTGCATTATGATTATTTGCTATAAGAAATCAGTATGAGTTTCATAACTTTACCTTATGAAATATAAAGATGTTGCAAAAATAAAAATATTCAGCAACCGAGATTCGAACCTTGAACGCGGGGGTTAAGGGTCAAGTGACTTGCCCACTAGTATATATCTACACTTGAAAACAGGAATGCTTAAAGGCGTACAAGAACAACGTTGTGTGAAACAATATCCGTTCATAAGGCAACCTTATGAAATTCAAAAGCATCGTTCATAAGTTGTACCTTATGAAATTCTTAAGATTATTTGGCTGAGTGTAGGGATAGTTTGGGGTACGGGAACGATGGAGTAATCGATGCACGATCGCTATTCATCGATTCGGTGATGCTAGAATAGGGTGTTGTGTGGCGGCTACGGTTGTTGTTCACATTGTATCTCCAACACTACTGTTACAACTGTAGATCTTATGTTCTGAACTCAAGGACAGTTTGGTTTACCCCGATCATTCCAGTTTATCTCGTAATGTTCGTTTACGTTCTGAACTATTCACTGAATATGGTTGAATACGTAGGGATACTTTGTATAGCCAAAACAACTAAAGTAACTACTGTAGATCTAATGTTATGAACTCAAGGACAGTTTTGATGACCTAAAACATTACAAATTTATCAAATAATGACTGTTGACCTTCCAAAAGGTTCATTCAATATGTATAAATACATATCATAATCCTATATAGCCCTAAACGCTACTGTCACTACTGTAGATCTGAAATTTTGAACTCAAGTGCATGTTGGATAACCTAGAACATCCCAAAAAGATGCAAACATATTTAAAGTTCGTCACCAAAAAATTAATAATACGTATGGATATGTACCATATTCTAAAACAACGCTTCATACTATTAATAAGGCATTTATTTTTTCTTCCTGAACTTTTTCATATTCAGGATGTTCTAGGTCATTGATCAGGCCTCAAACTTATGTGTTCTTTTTTTTAATATTTTTTCGGATAGAAGAATTGATGTAGAGCAAATTTGCCGGAGACAGTGTACACTTGTATTCAGTCTGTGATGTTATACAGCCATTTTCCTTTTGGGGTCATATATGATCCCTGAGGCCTAAAGGGATTACTGTAGTGTTTTTTGGTGAAAAAATTTTGAATTTTTCTTTTTGAGAAATGACTGAGATATTAACGCTTTAAACCCGACCACTTTTCGTGACCGTCGTAATATGCTTTTTTTTTCAATTGTACGCCAGTATAGAATACAAAGACGTACTCCTACGTCAAAACGAGGACAAGCTGTATTGCTGCAACTATTGTGCAATTATGAAACTGAGCGCCGCCTACAAGTTGCTCTCCCAAATTTTGTGCCACCGCCTGTCACCTCTTGTAAAAAAGTTCTGCACAAGCGATCGAGACCAGCTATGATAGATCTTGCACCAATATAGTTTCCCAGAAAACCAGAATTTCAGGAGCACTCTTGAGTCCCTTCGAATCTCGGAGAGGGTTACGGCAAGGTGATGGATTGTCGTGTTTGTTGTTTAACATTGCATTGGAGGGTATGATTCGAAGAGCTGGGATAGGCACGAGTGGCACGATCTTCAGGAAGTCTGTCCAACTATTTCGCTTTGTCAACGACGTTGATATCGTATCACGTAACTTTGAGACGATGGTGGAAACGTATATCAGACTAAAGGCTGAAGCTGGTAGAATTGGGCTTGTAATTAATGCGTTGAAAACAAAATACATGAAGGGAAGAGTCTCACAAAAAGCGAATGTTAGCACGAGTTCAGATCGATCTTACCACGAGTTCAGATCGACGGTGATGAAATAGAGGTAGTAGACGAATTCCGATAATTGCCGATAACGACACCATCAGAGAATTAGAATGGCGCATTATGGCTGGCAATCGTGCCTACTTTGGACGCAAAGAACTAAAAACTTGACCTTCTACAAGACACGAATTAGACCGGCCACGAAACATGGACATTTCTCGTGAAGGAGCAACGTGCTCTTGGTGTCTTTGAACGGATGGAGTTGCGTAATATCTGCGGTGAATTGCAGATAGAAGACGGAAAGTGAAGGGGGCGAATGAACTACGGATTGCATCAGTTACTGGGAGAACCTTCCATCGTTCAAATCGCTCAAATTGGTCGACTAAGGTGAGCTAGGCATGTCGTTAGAAGGTCGCACGACAGCCCAGTTCAATTAATTCTCGATAACGATCCGACGGGTGCAAGAAAAAGAGGCACACAACGAGGAGATCGAGGTGAAGTGCAGCCTTTTATCGAATAGAATGGAAACAACTTCTGTAAACAGCAGAGGCCACTGCGGGCTTGGTCTGATTGGTAAGGTTAGTACCTGTATCGCCTTCAGAGTGGGTTTATGTCATAGAAGGAGATGTTCGCTCATCACCATGAGGCACCAAGAGTGGACAGTAATGTTTTTGCTAGAATGAAAGATATGAAGAGAAAGTGTTGAAAGTTCCGTCAGTGTACGGCAGGTCTGAAATAGAACAGATGTTTGAAAATTGAGCGAAAGGGCATGGGTAAAGTACTAGGACAGGACCTGCCAGCTCAGAGAGAGATGACCTCTTATAAATTTATGATTGCTATGATACGGGGGTCGCTCCAACGTTGCCAGATATGTTTACACAGTAATCCCATTGAAAATAAAGTAATTAAAAAACTTTCTGTTGTCGTTCGGGAAATGAAACTGCATCAAACTAAACGTTAATTGATAAGGTTTCATTGAATTTCATTGATGCTTACGCTGCAAATTCTGCTGTGGGGAGAAAGGCTCAGTATAAGAGCTGTCTCTTTTTTGAATATCAGTTTTGCTGGAAAGTGAAAAAGCAGTGACAACTAGCAACACCGCCAAACCAACAACAAACTGCCTGCTTGTAACATAACTCGACGGAGGCGGTAGAGGCGGTTGTCAAAGCGACCAATCAAAAACGGTCTTTTTTGACAGGTAAATGGTCTTGTTTTTGCACTAACAGCTGGCAGGTCCTGTCCTAGGTAAAGTAGTACTTGAACCAAGGACGTTACTATTGCCTAACATCTCACTGCGGGGTAGGTCGAGGCACGGACGAATTCGCCACCTCAATAGGCAAAAGTAACGTGTTGGTACGTGCTCATGTACTACTGATAGCTGTGTGGTAGTTTCTAGCGGTAGTTTGTATGCACTCTGTTTTGATGCGCACATGGGAGAGGAACTCTCTCGTTTTTGAAATCACTCAGGCCTCGACCTACCTCGCAGTGGGATGTTAGGCAAAGGTAACGTCCTTGGTTCGAGTACTACTTTCCCCATGCCCTTTCGCTCAATTTTCATAACTTCTATTCTATTTCCAACCTACCGTACACTGACGGAACATTCAACACTTTCCCTCCATATTTTTCATTCTAGCAAACATCACTGTCCAGAATACAAAACATAACAATTAGAATAAGAATTTAGTTTTATCGCAAAACTTTAGATAAAATTTACACTCCATTGATTACATTTAAGTTTCCTAATTTCATGTGGACTAGCTGGACAATTATGAGACAGAATCAGACGTGAATAAATCTCATTGCTGCATGATGGTGAGGATGAGAAGAAAGCTTATGATAGTTCATTTCTTCTCATGATCGTGAGAGAGCCTGTTTTCATTGTCACATGACGGCCGTGAGGTTGACCAGCTCCGCTCAAGCTTCAAAGCAAAATTTCATTCTTGCTCTGATAAATTTGTACTAATATAGTTCGTACAAATGAATTAAAATTTAAATGGAAATAACAGTATTCAATCTATTTTTGTAGATTACACAATGATTTTAGTAAAAAAATATATTCAATCAGGTTCAAACACTAGATATTTCTCTTAAATGAAGTCAATTGAGTCTCCAACATAACAACAGGCAGACTCCGCCCCTGTTCGTTGGAAACAATAATTTAAATTGACTCTGCGGAAAACTAGCACGGTGACAGCTTACAAAAGATGAACTGCAAAACTGTTTCCCAGCCGAAGTGAGTCACGGCATAAACTAGGACCCCCACCACTGAGCGGGCTCTAGTGTCAACATCTATTACGACAAAATAATTCCCATTTTAACGACACTTCTCTGCTTGTTGTGCATAAATTTCAGTCACTTCCACACCCGCACCCCCAGCGGCAACAACAACGGATTTTCAATTCATTCTGTCTGATAGACCCCCCTTCCCCCTCCCTTTATAGCACATTTCCGAAAAAAGCCACCAGCTGCAATAAATCACTTGCGGACAGCAAAATTTCAAATTCAAACAAACTTTGCTGAATGTAAGCTCTGGCAGCAACAGCAGCAGAGTGTGGCACCCATCTTCAACGTTCTTTGGGCGTGGATTAAGAAGTACTACCAACATACAACAAGGCTGTGTTTCTCTAATTATCAAGCTAGGGGTGGTCATTTCGAGCGATAATTCTTCCGGTGCCACAGCAACCGGCAACAACACTTCACATCCCCATGCCCGAAAGAACCGAAGGCTCGTTAGCCGTCGTCGGCCGTTGAGATGGTTCCAGAACAAAATTTATGTAAGGAAGTGAAAAATTAGTAAAACAGTTGGTCGATCTACATCACAATGTTGGTGCAACTGCCGGGAAGGTTTTTCTCCTCAAACCGGTATTGCATTTGTTTAATTATACATGCACTTTTCCGCCTGTGAAAGGGCAAAGAAGAATTCACTCTTCACTCCAACTAACGCGAATGTTGTTTTCCGGGCCAGTGGCCACCCACAAATGAATGCGGAAATTCAGAAGAACCCTGTCGACACAACTGAAGCTTGTTGTTTTTTTCCAGTGCGGTTCGTTGAGTGATGTTTTTTTTAAACAATCAGCACTTGAGCAATCAATAATAAACAGTCGAAAATGTGAACCATGGAGGGTTTCGTACGGTATCCTCACCGGGACGATTCTCCATCTTTTCTTGAAATCATCGGTACGATTTGCTTTTCTTAGGTTCTAAGAATTTCCAACAAGAACCCAGTACTTCTCTATTGGGCGAAGATCTGGACAGTTTGGTGGAATGGCTGTTTTTGGCACGTATTTGACATCTTGTACCTTTTACCATTCCAGAACAGATTTCGCATAGTGAGAAGAGGCTATAACAGAGTTGGAGAGTCGTGGCTTCAGATAAACGACAACAACCGCTTTTGCAGACATTCTTTCTCATACACATCCCTGTTAACAGTGCCTTTTAGATTTTCGACAAGAACTACATATGGCCTGCCAAAACAAATACTTATTCGGGAATTTGGACACCTTCTTTGTTCGAAAATGCTCGGCAATGGCGTTCCTTTGCATTGTGGTATAAAAAGCTACACCCGGAAATTGTTTAAAGTCTTCGAATACATATGTTTCGTCGTCCATTATGATACAAAAAAATGTTTGCAAAAAATTGGTGTAGAGCTCCTTAGCACGACTTTCGGCAATGAAATTTTCTTGACATTACGGTTGGGCATCTCTTTCACTTTGTACGACTTCAGTCCTTGCCTCTGCTTCACTTTTTGTACGCACGATTTTGATTTCCTAACTTTGAGAGCTACATTTCGCACAGAAAGATTGGTTTTTTTTTTTTCAATAATTGCTACCTTCTTGTCCATTTGTGAGGGCACAAATTTCGATTTTTCCACTTAAAAATTTCCAAATTACAGTCAAGCGCGGGTCAAATGATTCACAAACACAAAACAATGTACATTTTGGTAGTTTTAGTTTCTTGGCAAGATCGCGTACCGATCAAATCTAATTTTGCTGCCGTTCGTACAAAATGTGTTTGCGCACTTCCGCTTGACGTCATTCAACTGAATATAACAGGAATGTAAACATGTCATACCAAGAAATAGAGTCATGTAAGTGAAACGTTTCAGCAATCCGTGAAATAATTCAAAATCTACACTGAAAGAAAAGTGTCCGAAATTTAACGTGGACAGGCTATAAAGTTAGTTTTGGCATCATTCATTTAATTTATTTCGCTTCTACGTCCGATTGCGCGAACCTTGGCCTAACCCCGCAAACCTTGTCTTAAGGCCTTAACGCAGAACTTGGCGTAGTGGTTTTGACCGAAACCTGGCTGAATGATCAGTTCCAATCATCCACCGAAAGACCGTGACTCAGAAAAAAAAAACAGGTAAAGCACGAGACAGAGGTGTTTTGATTGCCGTATCCAATCATTTGGGTTCTTCAGCCACATGATTTTCACCTGCTGTTTGGTGATTTCAACCAGCCCGGGCTATCTTGGAAAGCTATTTATTGATCCCGTGGAATCTTCATTCACTCCTGCTAACTCAGCACTCATCGATGAAATGGCCTTACTTGACATGAAGAAGATGAACTGTGTGACGAACTCTTTGAACAGAACAGAACTGGACCTGATTTTTGTTGGCAATAATGCGATTAGTTAGTCCAATCTCAATGTATCTCAAGCACTTGAAGCCTTAGTGGATGCCGATTCTTTTCATCCTGCTATACATGTCAATATCCAGATTATAGAATAGATTCGCCAACGTCCCTGTTGGTAGAGAATTTGATTTCAACCGAGCTAACTTTTGCTGGTTTAAACCAAGCCTTACAACTGAACATCTGGTCGGTTTTGGAAAATGGTGATGTGAATGATGTTGTACAGTCTTTCAACCAGACTCTCTTGTCACTCTTTCATCAATACGTTCCTAAGCCAAAAATATAGCAGAAATTTTCCTGGTCTAATCCTTGTATTCGCTTGTTTAAACGCAAAGAGCTGCTGCTTTGAGAAAATACAAACGTGAACGCGATGAACAATGTAGCATGTAGCATGATTTTAATATCGCCAGCAATGGGTACTGAAGCTACAATCGTTACCCCTATTCGGGCCACGTCCAGCGGAAGCAAACTGATCTTAAACAGAGCGCGAAACGATTTTGGTCGTTCGTTAGCGAAAAGCGAAAGGAATGTGGTTTGCCAGCACTCATCCTACTCACCCGTAACTACTTGCAATCTCTTTGCTCAACAGTTTTCAAGCGTTTTTGCTGACTGCAATCAACAGTTTGCTGAGACCTTGAAATTTGTCCCTGCAAACCCTACCAATTTCACTGAGAACCAAGTAGAGTTGGCTATCAGAAAGTTGAAGCCATCAGCATCACCTGGTCCTGGTGGCATGCCTTCTATTGTGTTGAAGAAATGCGCTATCTCGTTATCGAAGCCACTGCAATCAATTTTTAACAAGTCATTCACCTAGGCAACGTTTCCTGATGACTGGAAAAGATCTCACTTCTTCCCGGTGAGTTAGAAAGGAAATAAAAGCGACGTTTTAAACTAACGTTTGCATTAAAAAAAGTTGATGTTTTTAGGATGGTGATAAAAAAAAGCTAAGACAGATAATTGCTTTTGATAAATTTCCCATGGAAGGTAATTATTTAAGCTTACTTGCAAAAAAAATCTACGCCCTTGCGAGTGGCCTTCCAGCAGTTAACCGGAACATTCGCGACAAAATAGTTGGAGTAGATCTTACGCTTCAAGTTGGGCCAGGAATTCTCGATGAGACGCAGCTGGGGGACGTTGGCCGGGGGATATTCAGCCGCTCCATCTCCTCCAACGATCACATCGAGTAGTGAGCCGACGCCAGATCCAGCCAGAACACCGCGTCTTCGCCCTCATGGTATTGCTTGATGAACGACGCAACTTCCGGCAGGCATTTGGTACTATAAATTTCCCCGTTCACGGCCAGTCTGGAGCGAAAGAAGAGCGGCTTTGACATCCCTTTGATTGTCAGCAGCACCTTCTTGGGGAACTTGGTGTGTGAAATGAATTTCACCTCGGAGCTCACTTCCTTCGTAGGGAAGTAAAAAACAAAGTGCTCTGCCAGTCGTTGCCATCCAGGGTGAGATAGGTCTTGTCGTCCATCACTACTGCCACGTCGTGATTTGCCGGGAAAATCGAGTTGACCATCTTATTCAGCCGCTGCCGCTGCCGATGCGTCATTGCCTGCAGCTCCGAAACCAGAGGACTTCCCTTTCCTGACATGTATGTTCATGTTCGCCAGGTACGTTTTCACTGTTTGGCCGAGTGAATCGACCTCCCGACCAAGCGCACGCAGCGATGTAGCCACTTTTCCCTCGGTCTTGCTCTTCAGCAAGGGTCGTCGACCGCCCGGAACCGGGCTTCCTTTAGATGCTCTGATTGTTGTCTAATAGTGCTAGGATGTTGTAGATGCCGGAACAGGCATAGCCGGCGTCCGCAAAGTGCCGCACGATGTACGTTGCTTCACTGTTTTTGCCATTACGGTTAGAGTTCGACTGATAGAGCTGTCAAATTTTGTCTGCTGACTCATGGGTTACTATGATGGGGGTAGTTTCGTCAGTGCGGGTGAAGGTAAACCCATGAAAAATCGGCAATTTTTGACCATTTTTTTAAATGCAAACGTTACAGAGGCATCATTTTACTTTGTGCATGCTCAAAACTGTTTAAGGTTCTAATCGGTGATACATTACAGTGCAGTGTTACTCGCTATATTTCCATAAACCAACATGAATTTTGCCCTGGTCGGTACATCAACACTAATATTGTCGAGTTTAGCTCTTTTTGTCTTCATGGCTCACAAATTGATACTGTATATACCGACATCAAAGCTGCCTTCGATCGTGTTGCACACTCTATACTTTTGACTGAAGTGCACCGCTTGGGTTTGTTCGCTGTCTCGAATCGTTCGTATCAGACCGTCATCTCTTTGTTAAACTTGAATCTCGAAGTTTCCAACGAGAAAAGAGTTCAGATCTTTAGGCATGAAATCGGCATAGTTCGCCTTATACCACTCTATCACGTCCTGCGTCCTGAATGGCATAATGCCAAAGCCGGCCAGAAGATCTTCGGACCGTCGTGAGCCTCCAGAAGAGGGAGAAATCGCTTTTGGAGACACTCTTCCAAATACACCTATCCAGTAATGGTGCTTGCGGTAACGAGAGGTGTACATCGCTTTCCGCAAGTACAAATTGCTTGCTAAATTGAGAACTTCTTTGTGAACTTGCACATCTTCTGTGTCTGGAGATTCTCGGAAACATTACACTTATCCTTGGCACATACAGGTTTCCTGAAATTTGGTTGAAGTCCGCCTTCAGATATGTCTCGTCATGCATTACGCAGCAGTGTGGTTTCGTTATCTTCTGATCGTACATCTTCCATGTACAGCTTTTTGCGAACGTAGTCTGTTTCTCACCAAGGTTTGGGGACTTCTGAACCTTAAACGTACGTAGTCCAGCTCGAGATATGGTATTCTGCACGAAAGTCGCTCACATGCGACTTTTCAGCCACATTTCGAACTGAGGCGTTCGGTTTCCGTTTAAGATCCTCAATCACACGTTTGTGATCGCCCTCGTTGACCTGGCGGCTTCTTCCGGATCTTCGCTTCCGATAAACAGTCAGACGTTCTTCAAACCGTTTTGTGATAGCAGACACCGTGAAATTCGCAACCGCGATTCCATCTTTTTTCGATGGCACGATGCGACAGATCCTTATTCTCAAAGTACTCGTGCAAGACTTTTCGCGCACGCAATGTTCTTCGTCGCTCATTTTGAAAAGCTTTGCGCACCTGATTCGCATCGTAATCAATAAAGGCTGATATGGTCAAAATTTCGGTCAAGGGAAAACGCGTGTAAATCGGTGAAATCGTTTATTTAAAAAATCAAATTCAAATTTCTTTTTCAAGTTCAATTAGTATAAAATTCAGCGAAAAATATTCAGATAGGCTTCCGCTTTTCCGAACCGAATTGCCGGGCCTTACGCTTGACCCCTGCCATCAGATTTTGTACAGCCACCTTGTCCACCTTCTTCGCCGCAGAAAGCCAGTTTGCCTTGAACTGCTGCTCGTCCTTAGCAGTTTTTTTGGTCTTCTTTAGGTTCCGCTTGACAATAGCCCAGTATTTCTCAATTGGGTGGAGCTCTGGCGTGTTGGGAGGGTTCTTGTCCTTGGGAACCACCTGCACGTTGTTGGCGGCGTACCACTCCATGGCCTTTTTACCGTAATGGCAAGATGCCAAATCCGGCCAAAACAGTACGGAAACAACCGTGTTTCTTCAGGAAAGGCAGCAGACGTTTATTCAAACACTCTTTCACGTAAATTTCTTGGTTGATAGTCCCGGAAGCTATGAAAATGCTGCTTTTCAAGCCACAGGTACAGATGGCTTGCCAAACCAGATATTTCTTGCGAACTTTGACAGTTTCGTGAAGCTTGAAAATATCTGCTACCTTTCCCTTCCTTTTGCCGTATAAAACTCCTGTCCCGGAAGCTGCTTGTAGTCGGCTTTGACGTAGGTTTCGTCGTCCATTACCACGCAGTCAAACTTCGTCAGCATCGTCGTGTACAGCCTCCGGGATCGCGCTTTGGCCGTCGTATTTTGTTTATCATCGCGATTTGGAGTCACTACCTTCTTGTAAGTCGATAGTCCGGCTCGTTTTTTGCCTGATGCACGGTTGTAGACGATACACCCAGCTTATTTGCGGCATCTCGGAGAGATAGGTTAGGGTTTCGCTTGAAACTACCGGCAACTCTCTTTGTCGTCTCAGCGGCTTCCGGTTTTCGATTTCCCCCGATCCAGACTTCCTGGCTGTCGACAAACGTTCCCCAAACACTTTAATTACATTTGTAACGGTTGATTTGGCAACTTTTAGCGATTTTGCCAACATTGCGTGCGAGTAGTTCGTGATTTTCGCGATGCGCGAGCAAAATTTTGATACGCTGCTCTTCTTGCTTGGACGGCATTTTTGACAACTGAAGAGTGAATTCCAAAATCAAAATAGGAGCAACATTCTACACACACACCCTTCAAAATGAGGGGTGTTCAGGTTTTTTAAATGCAAAATTGAAAGAAATAGGTCAATTTGATATTGACCAAATTTTGACCGTATCGCCCTTTACATATTAAACTATACCTACGCGGATTTCAATTATTTTCATCCAACGGATCAAAAGTTAGAGCAAGTTAAATGTGTGAGTTTGAACGGTTCACCCTCTATTTAGATGAGTTTTATGAAAATAAATTTCCCTAATTTCAGCACGTTGTTGTGGTATAAGTTGTTTCAATTGTAGTAGAATGACGATCCTAAACATAAACAATCATTGTGATCTGTCACCTGGTTCTTAAACTATTAAAACAAATAACTCGGGTACCACTATAAGATACACAAACAATAGATATAGACTGTTTCAGATATTATAAGCATTCTTTCAAAATATTTAAAATGTGTTGTTTTTAGAGATTTAAATTATTTTTAGTGGCAATCAGCACTGATGTTTTGCATAAAATTTTACTCTTCTTCAATCAAAGTCTTTAATTATAACCGAGGCATCTCACTTTTCCTCCTTGACTTCCCATAATTTTCACCACTTATGTCCAATTCTTTTAAATTTCTCGATATCACCCGTTGGTTTTACGAATTTCCGTAGCTTTGCTTTGGTCAAAGCCATGAAAGTCTCAATTGGTCGTGCCTCCAATCAGTTTGGCGGATTTATGTCTTCCTACACGTACAAATTTTGGCTTTTCTACGTTCAGAACAATATTTTCTCCCTGCAGTCATTCAAATATCCAAATTTGAAAAGGAATCAATATTTTCAAGAGATTAACAATAGTTTTCTCTTACCTCACCGAACTGCCGAATCGCCATTGTTGATGGCTTCTTATCATTTGGTCTGATGCAAATTTGCGATCTACCAAATCAAAACAATAACTATTTGGATCATATTCTCACCACTGATATCGAGTCTGGTCAAGTTGTTGTGAATGATCCGACTATGCAACTAACAATAACTACAGCTGCCCTACGTGAAATGGAAGTTGGGATGTCGAAACGGCATCTGAATCTCGAGTTGATGCAAATGATACCGGTTAAAGCAGCACTAATGAATGTAGCATGAAGCAACATTTTCATTTTTCATACATTCATAAAAGCAGCATGCCGCTGGAATTTTTCAACTCAGTCGATGTCTTCAATTGTGAACTCGGATGTTCTACAGGTTATGGACAACAGCATAGACTTCAAAATTTTGTCTTTTTACTTTGTTTTGTTCAGTATCTTCACATGATTTTCCAACTTCTCAAAAAGTAGTTCAAATCGGGAAAACTCGTACCCCGAATAGTTTTCTCATTCAAGCTCTCCAGGACAAATGAAAAATACTGAATACAATACTTGGTACATTCAAAGTGTTGCACAGAGAAGCATATCAAGTATTCGTTACTGGGATTCAAAACGGCACTAAAGAAAATCCTAAATCTTTTTGTAAGTTCGTGAATAGTAGACGTAAGAACATCCGAATGCTGGAGGTGATAAATTATGGAAACTCATCTTCTACAAACGGACAGGATACCGCTGAATTGTTCTCTGAATATTTCAGAAATGTTTGTCCAAACGACCATTCAATGGAAATCAATTCGCCAGTTGACGAAGTGGCTGTTTCATTAGAGGTTGTCTCATGAAGAAGTGAGACGAGGTCTGTCGGATCTGGACGCAGGTAAGTCTGCAGATCCAGAAAGATTCCATGCTAAATTTCTGAAGTAACTCAAGAGAGAACTCGTCACAACACTGTCTATAAGGATTCAATACTTTGCTTACATCTTGCCGTTTCCTGCTTCTCTGGAAAATCTCGCGCATAACTCCAATTCACAAGAAAGGCTCTCGTTCTGATGCTGAGAACTACCGGGGTGTAGCGATACAGTCCGCAATTCCAAAACTGTTAGATCGAATTTTTACACTCCCATCTCTATTAACGTATCAACCAGCATGTTTCGACAAGGATATCAAGTCGATTGCGTCTATACGGACATGATCAAGGCCTTCGATGTGGTGGGAAAAGATAGTATAATGCGTACGGTAACGGATTTTGGCATCAACGGAACGTTATTCGAAATGATTAGGACATATCTCCAAAACAGAATACAATATGTCAAACAACTCAACAACAAATCCAGTTCCTTTGGAGTTCATTCAGAAGTTCCACAGGGTAGCCACGTGGGTCCACTTTTTTTGTCATAATCATGAACAAATTGCCCTCATTCATGACAAAGGCGATAGTCCTCATCTATACGGATGATGTGAAAATATGTTTGCCAGTGAAAGCCATCGATGATTGCCTCTCACTTCTACAGGACTTGCAAAATTTCGGAAGATTTGTTGGTGAAAACGGACTTAGCGTAGATCCAAGCAAATGCTCAACAATTACGTACACCAGAAGAGTTCAACCGATAATTTTTGAATACAAGTTGGGGAGTTCGCTCTTGCAACGAGTAGAGATCGTTTGGAGCCTAACGGGCGTAACGATGGATTAACCGCTAACATTCAGTGGCCATATCAACAGAGTTGTGAAGGTAGCGTTGCAATTTTTCGCACTCCCTAGACACTTTGCAAATTCATGACCAAATTCAACAGAAAACAGGATGTAATTTCCACAGATACGAGACCTGAAGTGATTCGAAATAGATTAAGCTTATACTTAAGAGCTCAACAAAACGTGTAGTATGCTAAACTTGTATGTACGTTTATAGTTTTTAAAAAGGGTAACAGGCTCACAGCTTATAGTCCAAATACAAATACAAATACTGCAAACCGTACCGCTTCGACGCTCACACCCTCTTCCTAGGTCAATTTTATTAAAGAGATTCCACTCGAAGTTTACCATTTGTGCACGATACTTTTTCTTTGCTCCGGACTAAGATCACGCATTTTGAAAGTCAACCAGAAACTAAGTTATTTTTGTTTTGATGCTTTGACGTACAGACATGTGGACAACAAAAGGACGCACATCAGCGCCGCCTAGCCCAGGTTTCACCAAACTAAAATTGACAGCGCCCATCTAATCTCGAGGCGCGCAGGTGGCGCCATCAACATACGATTCACCAAAACTAACAGAAACGAGCTGTAATTTTAAAATGTCAGTTGCAGAAATTTACACACGGAGGGCACTCCAGCTTGGATGTCTGTTCTCTGCGATACTGAATAACATTATACGCCACAATGCTCTCTTTAGGGAAATTGACGGCGTTTTTAACAGTTTAACCAACCCTTATCGGTATTGTTTTCTGGAAGGAATTCTGAATATGCGTGTGTTACACAATCAAATATTCTGAATTAACCAATTTTAAGCTCGCACTTGCACCACGATCGAAACTACTTCAATCAAAATCCGCGTGAAAACCATATCGAACAGAAAAAGCTGCGCCATATTTTCAAGATCTGAAAAATTCAATCCACGTCTTCCCATCAAAGCTTAGGAATGTTTCGCATGCCTCCGGTATCATAACACCCTTCTATGGCGCGTTTGAAGCATAACCATTGTTTCCATATTGAAAACTCCGGTCGTTTCTATGCTGCTGCGGCTGCTGCTGCTGCTTTGCCATGGCGAAGCCGGAGGGGTAATTTTTATTCATCGCTCAGAATTTTTACCGCAAAATTGAATTTTCCCGTTCCGGTGAAAAGATTGAAAGCTATGGAAAAATACGAAAACAATAGATGAAAAAGGAACAAAAAGAGACTGAATGGAAGCAGCGACGAGGTAGAAATTTTCAATACAAAACCCCTGGCAGGCTGCCGGTCGCTGTGGGCTGTGGGCGGTGGAGCGTAGACAAGAAGATATTGCTCACCATAATCATAACTGATTTCTGCTTACTGTCTGGTGCCGCCGTCGTGATTTTGATTCGGTTCCCGCTGTGTCTCACTCCGGACAGGTGTGCGCTCCGTGTGGTGCGAAGCGCTTGTAGACACTGCCCGTCAGATGAGTTGGTACAGTAGGCTGTGTCGACTTGAAGTTGCGTATGGGATTTTTAAATAAGCTACGTCAAAGTTGAGCTGCAAAATCGTGAGCATCCTGAAATCACGTTACACTCTTTTATGAAACATGTGAAATACATCGTGCTAAATTTGAGTTTAAAATGAGATTGTTATTCAATTTTGAAGTGCTGCTCAATTCTGTAGAATGATTTCACAGTTTTCATTATGGCATTACTGGCTGAAAGTGCATGGTGGCACTCGTCTACAGCAATTTCACCCATCGGGATAGAGGCGCACGTAGCTGATGAAATTATTGCTTATTGCTTCCAGTTTTAGACTATCTAGCAGATTTTACTAAGTGTCAAAAAATATCACACTACCTAGTGACAGCTTAGATGACAACAGGTTCTGACACTCGAACAAACTACCACAGTAAATCTTTCTATATAAATAAAAATTAGTTGAGGTTTCTTTTGTCACGATTTAACTCGCGAGCGGAAGGACCGTTTGGCAAGATTGTTGCTTTGTTGAATTCGTCTTGGACACCGGAAGGTTCTTATGATGGTTTCTCTGGAAAGGGGGGCTCCCACACAAGTGAAGCTCAAATTTCTACATAACTCGAGAACTGATCAAGCAAAGGAACCCAACTTTAGCATGCGGAAGTTTTTGGAGGCAAGCAATGTTTCTATGGTAAGCAGAGACCCCACCCCTCTCTAGAAAGGGAGGCTCTCGTACAAATGAAACAGAAGTTCTGCATATCTCAAGAACTAATCAAGCAAATTGAACCAAATTTGGCATATGGGGTTTTCTGGAGGAGAAAAATGTTTTTATGGTGGTTTGAGATCCCTCCCCTCTCCTAGAAGGGGTGCTGTCATACAAATGAAACTGTAATTTCTTCATAACTCTAGATCTAATAAAGCAAATGGAACCAAATTTGGCATGCAGGGATTTTAAAGGCAATAAATGTTTCTACGATAGTTCGAGACCCCTCCTCCCTCTCTCTCTGTTAGGTTGGGGGGCGATGCTCCCATACAAATGAAACAAAAGCTTCTACATAACTCGTGAGCTAATCAAGTAAATGGAGCCAAATTTGGCAGGTAGACGTTTTTGGAGGCAAGAAATGTGGCTAAGGTAAATCGAGATCCCTCCGCCATCTGTAAGAGGGGGGCTCTCATACAAATGAAACACAAATTTGTGCATAACTCGAGAACTAACCAAGCACATGGAACGCAATTTGGCATGTGGAGGTTTTCGGAGGAGATAAATGTTTCTATGGATGTTTGAGACTCCTCCGCCATCTGGAAGGGGTGGGAGGGGGGTTTCCATACAAATGAAACACAAATTTCTGAATAACTCGAGAACTTATCAGGTTAATGGAACCAAATTTGGCATGTGTAGGTTTTCGAAGGCAAGAAATGTTTCTATTGTGGTTTGAAACTCCTCCGCTCACTGAAAGAGGGGTCTCTTATACAAATAAAACACGAATTTCAGCATAACTCGAGAACAAATCAAGCAAATGGAACTTAATTTGGCATGTGGAGGTTTTTGGAGGGTAGATTTCTATATACATAAAAATGAATTTCTGTCTGTCTGTCTGCCTGTCAGAACATTATAGACTCGGAAATGTCTGAACCGACCAACGTGAAAATTTATATGAAGGGGTTTTTTGGGCTGGGGAAGGTTTTTATGATTGTTTGAGACCTCTACCAAAAATGAGAATTATCCAGGATACTTAAACACAAAACGTGTATTTCTCGGCTAAGAAACACGTTTTGATAGAAGTTTAAATCCCTGCTTATTCAAGAAAAAAAACTCATTCCGAAAAAAAACTCATTCCGAAAAAAACCATAAAAGTGCCAGTTACATTAAATTTTCCTTCATGTAGTTGCAAGCATAGCAGCGCACGCACCGGCTTCAGCTAGTAGATAATAATAAACATTGAAGCACATCATAAATACTTTTTCATTCTGTGATACTGTTGTTTTTACTGTCTGTCATTGCAAAAAGAAAGGTTAATATGAATGCTTATTTCAAACTATTTGCTTATTTGCTATGTTTTGGATCTTTCGAGGATTTAGCTTGTAGTTTTGAGTTAGACTGGATTGCTGAAAAATTGATCTACAGATATATTATGAAATTGAGTTCACTACCCTGGGATTAACCAAACCTTTTATTTCTGAACGAGATGGTGCCTTTCGATAATCACGAAATGCTACGGAACCGGGGCTATGCGGAAAAGGGAAAACACTAATTTGTTTTGGGGAATTTATTAGCAAACCACGAGTTTCTTGCTTATGCCTTATAGGTCAGCCTGAGATACTGGAATGCTGTTATACATAAGGTACATTTATCCGACTTAACTTCTTCCTGCATATTCAGCAATTTGCTTTGCGAAAAGGTTAAGTAGAATCATACCCCGGATTCCGCTGAAGTTGGATCCTCAATGGAGCCCGCATTCATTTTGATGCAAATCTCTTACAATTTTACCAATGTGTTTGCCAGCGTATACCACATTTTAAAACCCAATCGAGCAATGCTAGAGATGTGAAACAGTTTGTCGAAGACATCATGTCTTAATTTTAATTTTACGGAATGGATGGATTGTTTCGAAAATATGGATACATTTGCGGAGGAAAACTCGATCCTACTGTTGCGGCTCTAGGAGATATTATTAACTTGGGTTTGAAAGAAAATAAAGAAAAACAAACATCAGCATACTAAAATCATTGTGTCATTTTATTAATGTTGTAAAACTTCACATAATATTCGCATTTCAATAGAATAGAAATAAAGCCACTTATATGTGGTATATATCCTCAGCGTCAAATACTAGTCTCCTCAATTGTTGTCCTAATTGGTCTTCCTGTACCTTGATGGATGTTACCATAGAACTGATCATGGATTCACGCACTTAGCCCCTTAATTTCAATACCTCAAGGCGGATCTTGAAAATCTTCACTGTTGCTAACAAACTCTCCATGTAGAAGGAGATGTTCGCTCATCACCATGAGGCACCAAGAGTGAACATTAATGTTTTTGGCTAGAATGAAAGATATGAAGAGAAAGTTTTGACAGTTCCGTCAGTGTGCGGCAGGCTTGGAAATAGAACAGATGTTCAAGGTAATTGAGCGAAAAGGACATGTCTACAGTGGTACTGGTGGGGATCAGTATCGCATCGCTTCACGGTGTTTCTCTCCGAGGTATCTTCGTTGGAGACGACGAGAAGCAAGGCTGAAAACCTAGGACGCGATTTTGAAATTCCAAGATAGTGGCTTCTATTTCATAAAAGAGAGAAATACTGTCAAATACCCTGCAATATGAATATTTATGGACTGGTAAAGGCATATATGGGATGAAAATAAATTTCAGATGCCATTTAGGAATCCGAGATAGCGCCTTCTCGTTTCAGAAAAAAATGGGAAATACTGTAAAAGAACCCTCTAATACGGTTAGTTTTTGGATCGCAAACCGCGTATAATGCCTGAACTTCTGGCTTCTATTCCGTGAAGTTGTTGAGAAGTTCAAGTCCTATCGATTGATGGAAGGATATTTTCGGTTTTTTTTTGTCCGGGCTCTTACATGTAGGAAATGATTAATGAAATATTTGAAGGGGACTACGGGTTGACATAATGAGGGTTATTCAAAGAGTCGAAGTGACGCTTGTTACTTGGTGAAGTGAGACAAGCCACCTGCAGTGACGTGACTCTTTTGGGTAAATCGAATGGAGTCACGTCTTTCCATTCCATTTACCCAGAAGAGTCACGTTACTTCAGGTGACCAGGTGACATACGTCACTTTGACTCTCGCAATAACCCTCAATATCTAGGTTTTTTCTGCTGCAATTAAATACAAACACACTTCAATTCGTGATACGTATCATTGTTCGTTTTTATTAATATTTTTGCATTTAAAGTTCTACTTTTACGAATCCAGCATAAAGGAAGAATTACTATTTTATGGAATGGTCTAAATCGCATTTTAAACATTAATCTCCGTCCCATTTTATACAGACACAATTGAAAATTTAAGCTTGCTTCAGATAGAATTGGAACAAAAACAATTGCCTGTATTTCTGTTATTTATTATTGAATTCAAGATCTTTTTTTATACAAATGTAGCGTTTTCTTCATACTTTTAAGAAAACGTCACGGTTTCGATGGAATTCCCGAATTTTTCCTGTAACACGGCTCATTAGGCGGCGCACACCTTCTTCGTCCATCGTTTTAGCTATCTTATTCCACCAGGTCTTCATCTGATTGATGTCTTTGACAACCTTTCCCTTTGCCTTGAGTCTCCTCTTCATGATTGCCCAATATTTCTCAATAGGGCGGAACTGGGGGCAGTTGGATGGGTTAAGGTTTTTCGGAACAACCTGGACCCCTTTCTCTGCATACCATTCTTGAACGACTTTGCTGTAATGACAGAATGACAGCTTGCCAAATCTGGCCAAACTATTACGGGGTGGTCGTGGGATCGAATGAACGGCAAAATTCGTTTTTGGAGACACTCTTTTTGGTATAGTTCCGACGTCATTGTCTTATTTGTAACGAAAACTTTCGTTTTTTTTGCCACAGCTGCAAATGCCCTGCCAAATCATGAATTTTCGTGCAAATTTGTCGGCAGAAACAAATTTAAATTTGGCTGGAACATCCCCCCCCAGCCGTGGCCAAGTAAAATTTGTGACCTGGGATTTGCCCGAAGTCAGCCTTGACATAGGTTTCATCCTCCATCAGAAGACACCCGTCGAACTTGGTCAGCACCTGGTCGTATAGCTTCCGACCACGGATTTTGGCCACACTTTTCTGTTTTATGGTCCGATTTGGCTGTTTGCTAGCTCGATACGACTTGATTCTTTCCCGGAGTCGAGTTCTCCTCACGCTACTATGGGCAGCACCGAATTTTCTGGCCAAATCACGGTCCGACAGATTGGGATTCCTCTTAACCGTCTTCAAAATCTTACCACGCAGTTTCCGGTCGACAGTTCCACTCCGACGATTGGCTTGAGGCTTCCGAATCGTCGTCAATGTTTCCTTATACCGTTTGATAACGCGCCATACGGTATTTCTGGGCAATTTCAGCTGTTTAGCCTAGATGCAGACCACAATGGATTTTCCAAATAACTGTGCACAATTTTTTCCCTTCTTTCGGCTTCCATGTTGATTGTTTACAAAGTACAGTCGATTTGCGGAATGTCAGAAATACATACGTGAAACTGACAAAGTCCCGACACGTGGGTGCCAAGAACTTCCAAATCCGTCCACCAGGAGCGCCACAATATGAGCAAAAGTTTGTTCCAATTCTAAATGAAGCAAGCCTTAATATGCCTTCAGGTCCGTCAGGCTTTCAGGTTGCCACCTGATCAACTTAATCAAAGACGGCATCTTCCCAAATATCTAGGATCCCAAGATACACTTTGTATAAGGTATTTATATGTATAATAACGCTACGTTGTTGTGCTATTCAGACATGTGTAGGCAACGAGTCTTGAGTACAGAAGAATTTATTTAACGTTCTCTTTTGATAGTTTATGTATATGTGTAACAAGTCTGAAGGCACTGCCATATAAAAACTGCCATGAAGCATTACTACTTGTAACATATATTTTTGCGCGATGACATGATATGGCAATACTGTTTGAATCATCTATGTTTTGCTTCGTTTTTAGAACACATAATTTACACATAACAGGTCCAGATGCCTGTTTAATATTTGGATAATGATCCAAAAAATAATGCTTCGGCTTAAAATCTTTTTTGAACTGTGATTTGATACAAATTGTGATGATGACTGAGTAAATAATGATACATAAAGATGTTTATTAAAGTAACGCAGCAATCCCAGAAATCTGACAAGTTCTTCTTCATTACCCGTTCTTATATTTTCAGACATTCTTTTCTTTTCCGAGAGCGAGTAATGGCGCTATAACCATAAGCCAAAGGGAGCTAGGACTATAGTTAATGCTTTAGTCCCAACCGTTTGAAGAGAAATGGAGCATCACATAATTTTCTTAGACTGGATGCTCCCAACGACCATGTTTGAACAAATTTTTGTTCTGTACACCAAACAGGGCATTCTGTTCAACTATTCTCTCCGACTATTCATTTCCTTTTTCCTTTGATGTCTACTGAAGGCTACGTGGGTTTCCCGTGTCTTCTTAAGGTAGATACCAAATCCTCCCTATCACCAACGGTTGCATGGACGTGGCCAGGTGAGCGATTGAGGAGTGTCTTCGTGGAGATTATTGCGTGATTTTTATCAGTAACTGGGTTCGTTTCATGGTGGCATGCAATGTCTTCATCGAATTATTCGTCATCGTAGCTCCATTCACGAGGTGTGCAAACGTCAATGCTAATGCTAATGCTATGCTAATGTGTAACAAGTCTAAAGGCAAGGTGTAGGGTAGGGAACGACTTAAGTACCCCGTGACCGTATTCCAAGCACGGGGTAAACTTTAACCTACAATGCCCATTTTTTACAGTATGGTGCTTCACTAGATGGAACATCATACTGCAAAAAATGCGCGTTATAGGTTAAAGTTAACCCCGTACTTGGAATAGTGTCCCGGGGCGCTAAAGTCGTTACCTACCCTATATAGTGTATGTATACAAAAGAGATCTGGAATATACGCTTATCAAAGGTTACACATCACGTAACAGTAGCAAGCCTATTCCGGACTACTGTCCACCAACAGGAAGGCTTTGTCCTACTGTACAACTTTGCACAAGACAGTATTTTTCCATGTATCCAGGATCTCGAGATATTCCATGTCAAAACCAATCAATGCAAAAATTTTGCATGCCAGCTCGCGCCACTTACTGAGCCAATCCCAAATTAATTAGAACACCACAAGGTAGTTCTTGATCTCCCCAATAAATTGGCATCCATATGGTAAAAATCCTAAGAATACTACTCATTCAAATTATATCCATTCCGTGTTAAGATGATTTCTTAGGCATTCAGTTTTTGTGAATAATGAAAACAGATGGTGTTCTACTTTCCAACGTTTCGGCGTATTATATTTCACCTTCTTCTAGGGATTATTGCTGTATGTCGGAACAGCGAAAAAATGTAAAAATAGGTGATGTTCAATAGAATTACTAAACGTGTAAATGTAATAACAGAACATTATATGACAAAAACAGAAATCTATCACCCCTACAAGAAGGTGAAATATAATACGCCGAAACCTAGGAAAATAGAAAATCGCCTGTTTTCATTATTCACAAAGACAAAGACACAAACACAATTATTCACAAAGAAATAATCATCTAAACACTACCAAGTCACAGTCGATAATAAGTTACAATACATAAGTCGATTTCATCAGCTATATAAGCCTTCAACCAGATGGAAGAAATGCTGTAGCCGGGTGCCAACACCCACTTCCAGACAGTGGTGCTACTTTGAAAAGTTTGAAAGTATTCTACAGAATTGAACATCAACTCGAAATTGAGTAACTTTCTTATTTTAAACTCAAATTTAGCATGGTTTGTTTCGAATGCTCTATGAAAGAGAGTCACGTGTTTTAAATGTTCCTCCGATGTTTTAGCTCAACTTTGAAGTAGCTGCGAGGTCGGTCGCACTCTACTTCCAGGTTGTAAACTCAACAGTTGAGGCCCCTATTTGCGTTTAGCGATGTGTCTCAATTATCACTCCATTTAAAATGAGCGACATGATGGAACGAAGAATACTCATCGTGCATACAAGCAAACAAACGAAAGAGGACAGTCAAAATACAGCATGCTGTGATGGGCACATCAAAACCAGCACAAAGACCTGCGTAAAATGTAAGTATATGGGGTGTACATTGAAGAAGAAGAAGAAGAAGGCGAAGAAGCAGTTAAAAGTTTCTGTAGATTTTTTGTTGTTTTGGTTGGTTGAAAATTTGGCAGTAACTCACTATTTTAGTCGAATTTTGCCTAGAGGGCGAAGAAATTAGTGGAAAATTTAATATATTAACATTTCCTATTTCCTTATGAAAGTATGCGTCGTTTAATTCTGAAATTTTCTTTAGCCAGTGTCGTTTAAAATTTCTAGAACATAATTTGAAAAATATGTTGATGATTACTTGAAAACTGATCACTAATAACCGATAGAATTTTAAATATGAGGGAGATGCAGCCTGCTTTTGAAGCTTGAATATCTTTCGTTGTGCCGAAATACTTGCTGAAAAAGCTCATTTGGTGTGGGCCTCATAACACAGGTATTCAAAGAACTTGTTCGTTCAAGCAAATCTGAACCTCTTAGCAAACCGTTTCTTGTAGGAAATTAGTACACACCTGCATCTGTTCCAATACATTCCCAGCGACACTGTCAAGACCCCTTTCCGCAACAGCAGCGCAACTTCCTCACTCTGTTGAGAATATATTCTCCGGGGATGAATGAAAATAGCTGAAAAACAGTTTCATCTGACGCCGAACGAACCCGATAGCAGTAGCTAGGTAGGTACCTGCATGGCGTGAAAATCATCTGCGAGTCGTCGCTCTGTAGGTGGATCTTTTTCGCCTGTCAAGCTAAGAAGGATGTACGTAAAGCCGCAAAAGAACATCGTACGAGCTGTTTATACCTACCACCGGTGATTTTCTCAATTCATATTTTCATGATTTTCGTGTCCCATTCTCGCAGAATGAAAAGAATGAATCCTTCATACTGACAAAAAATTTATGGGGGAACAGTTTCGGATTAACCCATCAGTACTACCTAAATTTGATATGCTGTGCTAAAAATCTCTGCATGAAAGTTCCGCTGAAGCAAAGGAATAACTCCTTCTTCAAAGGAGTTCCCGTAAGGGTGAGATTTAAAAATTGTCTTCCTATTTTACTCAGTAACATGGAACAAACGATGTGCATGCACAAAAAACAGGCTCCCGAAAAAAAATAACACGTCTTACACAATGCCGGAGATATGTAAATTTATTAAGCCAGAACTGGCACAACAATGGGAAGTAAATTGACTGAGGCAGAATGAAAGTGAAAGAAAAATAAGCGAACGAGACAAGAGAGGAAAATTAAGGTGTATAAAAGCTTTTCCAACCGTTTCTGCTCCCCCGAGAAACTCCTGCCAGTTTTTCTTGGGTCTCTTTTCATTTGCCTCTGCTGGCGTCGGTGGTTATGCTTTGTATTTAGCAATTCAGCTACTTTGGATGGCATCGTGAACATGGAGTGAAATTGACTCTGATCGCATCATCATGCTGTTCGTGCTATTTATTTTGAACTTAATCTGGATGCTTTGCAAGATGAGACAGAGACAAGGTTATTATTTCATAAGTCAATCATAACAAGCCAATCTCAAGGTAAATCACTTGTTAAGGCATCCACATTTCAATCATTAAAGCAATCAAAGACACGTTCCAGCCAATCCATTACGAGATCATTTACTTGACAAATATACCTACAAGAGCCACCAATCGAATTTCAAACGTTCAGTCTGTAGATCTTGTTTTGTTTCATCTGATTCCTACTGAGAAAATTTCCTCCCTACCGAATTCGAGCCAAACTTACCTTCCAAGTCATTTCAAAGGATTCCATGTTTGCCGGAGAATTTCGATTAAAACAAACCATCCTTCCATCCGCATAGGCCCACTCCGGAAGGTGGCTGGTTCCACTATTTGCACACAGCCACCTTCATCATCGTTGACACATAGCACCGCCCGACACGCACACACTTACGTACATGCCATCACGCATTACTAGGCTTCAATCCTGGATGCTCAATCCCAACCTCGTTCAATTGGGAAGTCTTATCTCGAATTGGCTCATCTCTCGCCCTCTGGTTGGTTATCTCTTCGGGGAAAATTAATTTCCATTTCCATGGGGAAAACATCCTTCATCTAGCTTTTCTTCTCCGTCGAAGAATCGATGCGTAGGGTTTCTGTTTTGGTAAAACATTTGTCAAAGCAAACTAGATGTCAGACCGAATACGGCTGATTGAATTGAATGCTCAACTCTTACCCTGTGAGCACGTGGATGATTAGATTGAGTCTCAGATATAAGGGAAACGAAAGACCGTTTCTGTTTTTGATCCTAGGTTGGAACCAGTTCCACCCTGATATACCTGCACTTATTGTCAGTATGAACCTCAACCTGATATGACCATGATACAAATCATTCATTTCGGAAAAATGCTTAGTAAGTTTGGCTCACTTAAAAATTGGACGCATATTTGTCATAAGCACCATGTTTGCTCCCAGTGAGACAATTTCACGTGGGAAAAATTCACTCATCGTATTTACGATTTTTCTAGAATTAACTATATCTGTTTGAATAATATTTTGAAAGTACATATCAAAGTGCTGCGGTAGGCACAAAAATTAAAAAAAAACATCAACATTTCATTTGGGACAGTTATGCTTCCACTGGCAGTATACACCGTGTCCAATATATTGTCATACACTTTTTCCTTGCATTGGTGTCGTGCAACTACTCAACATGCTTCACGTATGTGTTGGTGTAGTTTTGCACTATGTTCATACAAACGCTTTCAGGTTATGTCCGATTGTTTTCATTCGGTGTCTATTACCAGCGATGAAGAAGTTTCGTGCTGCCGTGATAAATTTTTTTTGAAAGTTGAGCGGTCGGGCGCTATTTTCAGAAATTTGAAAAACCTCGGAGTAAAGCGGGATTTTGTGTACTGAACCATCCGAAGGTACCGTGATACCTGCTCGTTGGATGACCGGAAGAGATCTGGTCGTACTCGTAGGGTGCGCACTGCACGAGTGGTTAAAGCAGTCATGGAACGGATTAGACGAAAATCGCAGCGCTCTGTACGTAAAATGGCCGCAGATCTGAATGTTTCGAGATCGCTAATGCACAACATACTGCAAAATGATCTCGGATTCCAAGCTATCAAGAAACGTAAGGTTCACGGAGTTTCGGAACCTTCCGAGCAGAAACGACTCGAAAGAGCAGGTCTGCTTTGGTCGTGGCACGATGGGGAAGAATTTATCTTTTCCGACGAAAAGTTATTCGTCTTGCAACAATCCCACAATGTCCCGAACGACAGATTGTGGGCCCCCTCTTCGAGAACTGTTCCAAAAAGTGTTAGGAATATTCCACGGTTCCAAAGTGATGAGTCAGTGATGTCTTGGGGAGGAATTTGCAAGCGAGGCAAATTACCACTGGTTTTCATCGAAAAGGGCGTTAAAGTGAATGCCGTATATTGTAAAACGGAACTTTTGGAGAAAATTGTCAAGCCATATGTACAAGCGGTGTTTGGAGATGATCACTGTGTGTTTCAGCAGGACGGAGCGCCATTGCATACTGCAAATCTCGTTCAGGGCTGGTGCCGAGAAAATTTAACCGACTTTTTGGACAGGAATAAATGGCCTCTCAGTTCACCAGATCTGAATCCCTTGGATTATTTCGTATGGTCATACATGCTGGCGAAAGTATATGACCACAGGGCGTCTAATATGAACCAATTCAAACCCGTAATCAAACGAATTTGAGACGAAATGCAGATGGAAGTCGTGCGTGCTGCTTGTGACGGTTTCGAAAAACGTCTGGAGCTAGTCAAGAAGGTTTAAGGAGGTGTTATTCCAAAACATATGCTGTAGTTGATCAGTATTATATTGCAATATAATGGGTAAAGTTATCAATAAAATCTGGATTATCGATTTGAAATAGAGTTTTATTTTGTATGAGAATATATAGGGCACGGTGTAGGTGACAAATAAAATAAAACAAACAGACTTTCAACCGGCAATGGACCGACTCAATTTCACAAAAACAAGGTTTAATGGAATGATTTGTGTTGCTAAACGTTCCCGTTCATGGTTTCACAAATACTCATACAGGAATTCCCCAAATAGCGCATTTTAAAGTAACGCGATTTCCATTTACGTTCGTTTCGACGGTTTCCAATAGCGCGGTTCAGCCAAGGGCGAACCAATCTAATGGAAAGCCACGGCTTATGGAATTTAACATAGTAACTATTGTTTCCAACATGGAATGTCTAGTGATGTTGACTATATAAAGAGTAACTAACATCAGCAAAGTTTTTCAGTAGATCAAGACCTACCGGTTGGTGGATAGTAGTTCTGAATTATTCCTCTATGTGGCTCTAGAGTGCATATGAAAATCCTGTACAGCTGGGTCTCATGGTCCTGGTCATCTAATAAGATCGCTATCTTAGTAACAAAGATTCTGGAATGCAATTGTCCTTTCGAACAAAGAAGTTCAATTCCAAGATGGCGATCATCGATTTGGGAAAAGTGGAAATATTTTTGAATGCATTTAAAGCAGGATTGCGTTGATTCACTTCAACTTGTTTGTTGAGTTCATTCTAGAAGCTGAGTACCAACTTCCATTAAAAGGTGTTACACGGATGTTACACAACAAAACGCAAAAGGCTTCTCTCTCAACAACTCGGTGCTAATGGTGGGAAGCCAAAGTCAGAAAAGTTTTCATTTACTCATATTCGACTTGAAACTGTGAGTGTCAAAATCTCATATGAACTTTTATCAAGACTAAAGCGAATTTCACCGTCATATGAGATTGCTATGATCAATCTTTTGACTGATACACTACTGGACAAAATAAAATTTTCATTTAGCCTGAAAATACATTACATGCTACATTATTCTCATTTTGAAAGATACATCTGTAAAGTTTTACTATTTAGTGTGCTAAATACAGAGGCCAAGACGTAAATAATTAAAAAATATTTTTTGACAGTTAGTTTTTTAACAAAAAATCGATATTTTTTGAACAAATCATTCACATCAAAAATCAAATTTCTCGGTGCTATTCATAAAGCTAGTTTTAATATTTTGGCAGCACTGCATTTGACAGTTTTAATTTCAGCGTAAATGTGGTGTGGAATAGTGAAAAATTTATCATTCGACAATACACCGTGCGGTTGTCAGGATTGTTCGATTGGCTCAGCAAATTCCGAAATTTCCATCGAGAGAAATTGCTGAATCACTAAATCTAAGTGTTGATCGAGGCATTCTTAAATTTTTTGTCGACGGTTCAACGGCAGTGAATCGAAGGGCTGTTTGGCGCCCAAGCGACCTTTATAAGCAAGCGACAACCGGAAGAAAAGGCTGGAGTTTGCCACAAAAAATGCTGGGATGTTGGCAGACTTCTAGATACAGGTTTTATAGACGGACGAGAGTAAGTTTGAGTTATCCGGACAAAATAGGTGCCCGAGAGTTTGGAGAGCTTCTGGTTAAGCACATAAGAATCGATACATCCAGAAGACACAAATCAAAGGTGATAATGACTGCTGATATATACATCGACTTGCTCTGCGGAAATCTGGAGGTGTCTCTTGAAAAGTGGCCTGAAAACCAACTACATCCTTCAACAGGACAGCGATCCAAATCACACCATGAAAAATAGATGATACACCGTTTGGCATAAAGACGTTTAGCATACGTACATTGGTATATGGATGTTTTACCAAATGGACGTTTGGCATAAAAACATTTGGCATAATGACGTTTGGCCGGCTGGACGGTTTGCATAAAGCCAAGCATCAATTTAATTCTCACATTCCGGCAGACTGGCCGTCGTCTGACCTGGGTGACTCTGGAACCTCGCAATCCTGCTTGTCGGAGTCTCCAACCGTTACACAGGAACTTCTTTGCAATTTTAGGATGCCTTCCAAATTCCGTACGGTTGATTGCAACCAAATCTCCAACTTCGAAGACTTTCGGTGTTTTGCGCTTCCGATCGAATTGCCGTTTCATCTACTGCTGCGCTTTCGAAATCTTCACCCTAGCTTCTGCACGTTCTTCTGCTCAGCCCGTTCGTGCAATACTGCTTCAGCTATACGTACATTCTCCGTAGACCTCATGGTTTTTCCAAAGAGCAGCTCAAAGGGACTGCGGTCGATGCTGCGTTGAAGCGTATTGTTGATATAACTTTGCAAAGGACAGCTTCAACGCAGGAACAATTATTTCGTGTTTCTTTTTCATCTGTCCATTACCCCGAGGAACTCTAGTTGTTGTCAGCAAGTGCTCGATCCCTTCAGGTTTACAGTAGTCATGGAACGCAGCAGATGTAAAGGCTACTCCACGATCAGATATGATTTTCGCTGGATTTCCAAAAGTAGCTTTCTGGATCTCATATTTCTGCAATACTTCTTCAGCAGTTGTAGATTTTACTGAATGAAACCAAACAAATTTCGTGACAGCATCTACAACCGAAAACAGGTAGCGATACTGTTTTAAGAGGCTGTTAATGGACCAAGATAATCAACATAACACGTTGATAGTGGTAGGTCTTCTTAATGTATGGAATACAATTTCTAACAATTCTGTCTAGCTTGGCTTGCAGGTTGTCGATCCAATACTCCCACTGGATTAGTTCCTTCATTTTTCTTGAGCCGCAGTGCTCCTGCTGGTGGATCTGCCGGATGACCGAGTTTTAAGCGCTCCAGGAATCACCAGGAGTTTACCGCCTTCATGCTGCGTGTTTAGAACCCCGTGATCTAGGAATATTCACCGTAACTGCCTGTTTCTAACATCTTTTAAATCACTTCTAGCTTCTCGTCCGTATGCTGACCCGTCTTCACATGCTGAATCACGTTGCTGTTGCTCGATTCAGCGCGTCAACATGCTTCATCCGGGCTCCAGGGCGATGTTCGATGATGTAATCATATTCCTCCAAAATAAGTGCCCAACCTTCGATTCTCGGTGCAATGTTCTGTTTCTCCATCGGCATTTTAAATGCAGAACAATCAGTGACGAGCTTAAAAGAGATACCCAGCTGATAGACCCTGATTATTTGGATTGTATAGGATGGTATAGTGCTAGAGCTGCTCCGGAACGCAAAGCCTGCTTCAACTGCTCATCTGCACCATTCTGCTCCTGCCCAAATACAAAGATTGCGCCCTTCTTGAGCAGATCCGTGAGTTGTTTTGCTAGAGCTGAATAATTCGTCGCAATCTTCTGTAAGAGTCTAGTCAATCCATGGAACCACAACCGTTCAGTTCAAAAGAAAAACTTCAATTCTTTCTTTACTGAACGATCGATTACAAATTGGATGAAGGACCGGCCCCTCGCGCATCCAGATGAGTACTGAATTCAAAGTGTATTGTGAGTATGTGCGAGGGCCGATCTTTAGTGTTTAGGAATGATTAATTTAATTTTCACATTCATACTTATCATGCAAATGACCAAATACCAATTTTTGCCTTTTTGAACACAACAATTTCGGTTTTAGTGAATCGATATAGTTGAAACTTAATCAGAATGCTTATTACTGCAAATGAGCATAAATATTGATAAACTCTATGTGTAAT
This sequence comes from Aedes japonicus, assembly GCA_034211315.2. NCBI lineage: Eukaryota > Metazoa > Arthropoda > Insecta > Diptera > Culicidae > Aedes > Aedes japonicus. The sequence continues at coordinate 4,867 of JASCZW010006962.1, read as the reverse complement.
AAGTCTAAAATATTTCTTTACATTGGAATGCTACCTAATGCATTCGAGAATATGTTTTTGGTTTCTTAATTACTTTTTTTTAGATATAATGCGTTTGAAAATATTGTTTTGGATTGTTATTTTCTTCTCTTAGTAATACATATACGCTGATAGACAATTTTCGACCAAACGTCCATTCGGTCAAACATCCATTCGGTCAAACATCCATTCGGTCAAACATCCATTCGGTCAAACGTCTGTTCTGTGAAACACCCATTCGGCCAAGCATCCATATGCCAAAGATCCAGAAGCCAGAGGTCCATATGCCAAACACCCCAAAATAAACTACTGCGCTCTCCAATCCAAACCGGATCAACAAGCGATTGAGAATATGTGGGGTTATCTGGACAATAAAGTGGACAAAACATCGTTAATCAACAAAAATAACTATTTTGAAGCTATCGAAACAACCTGGAATCAAGACAAAACTGGTGTCTGCACATCATTACCGTTCTAAAATACTCATATATCCGGATATTTGAAAGCTTTTCTTAAACCGGTCGTCAACATTTTGGATTTTAAAATATCGCTGGACATCCATTTTTGGTTTCTACACACCGTCCATTTTTCAAACATAACCATTATGTATGGTGTTCTACCATTTTTCTTGTTGTAAAGTCCGTCCTGTACCTGTATTTGTCATAACATGGTTACTCGGTATTTGCATTAATTTTTTGCAATTTGCACTTCATCCATAAGGGTTTGTACATACTATTCAGAAACCTTCAGGCACCTTTGTCCTCGACCAAATTTGTTGGAAGTTGTTGATTCCAAGTCGTTTCTTTTAAGATAACTTTCGCTTCATCAGAGTCCAATATCTCTCGATTGATCTTAAAATTGGACAATCTTGCGGATTTGCGGTTTTTGGTGCAATATTCACATTATTTGTTTCGTATCACTCCATCACAGAAAAAAGGTTTTTCTTTGTGGTTTTCTGGTGAATCTTTTTGTAAATTGTACCAGTCTTGACGAAAGATTTACTCTTTCTTCCACACTTGCAAATTGCTTGACAGACAAGGTATTCTTAGGAACTTTCGAGGTGGTAAATGTATATTTTTGCAAAACTGTTTATGTGTACAGTTCGAGCGAACGCCGGTGATAGAAAACAGAAAAAGAAAAAAATCTCCCTATTTTGGCCGACAGCTTGGTTAAAAACACACTTATTTGGTAATTTTTGATTATGAGTTGTTAGTATCCATTTTTATAATTTGATTCCATATAATAAATATCATATGAATGTAGTAATAAGCAAACAATCAACGGAATTCTGAGCGACATAAATCTATGTCGCAATTTTTTTTAAACCATTGCACAGTGGGAAAGAACTGATGAAAACTAATGAAAAAATCTTGTCGTTTTTGAGCACGGCTTGTAAACAAGGCCATTTCCGCGTAGAAATTGTCTGGGAAATCGAATGGAACTGGTTTCAATCATCGCATGAATATGGTTGTGTGTTTATAGAGCTGATGTTACCCCACTTCCCCTTATATTCTTGAATAATTTTTAGACATCTTTGCACGGACAGGCTCAAGATTAACCAAATAGTGCTAGACCAATGTGAAATTTCCTAGAGAATCGAATAGAGGTTGTTTCAACCACCGCACGGCTCTGGGAACGGTGGTTGCGGTGGTTGAAACAACCTTTATTCGATTCTCCAGAAAGTTTCACATTGGACTAGTCCTATTTTGTTGATCTTGAGCGACTTTGAGCAAAGATATCTATAAATTATTCAATTATATAAGTGAAAGTTGGGTAAAATCAGCCATATAAGTGTTCACAGAGTTGAGCGGTAGATGAAATAACTTCTATTCAGTTCTTCAGGAAACTTTACATAGGATAAGCTTTATTTGGTTGATCTTGTACCTCTCCGAGCAAATATATTTAAATATATTTTTTCAAGAACACAAGGGGAAGTGGGGTAAAACCAGCTATATCTTCGTTCATAGAGCCGTGTGGTGGTTGAAAAAGCCTCTATTCGATTTTCCAGGATATTTCATATGGGACTAGCACTATTTAGTTGATCTTGAGCCTCTCCGTGCAAAGATGTCTATAAATTATTTAAGAATATAAGGGGAACTGGGGTAAAATCAGGTCTTTAACTCCACACTCATATCCGTGCGGTGATTGAAACCAGTTCCATTCGATCCCTCAGACAATTTCTCCGCGGACATGGCCTTGTTTACAGGCCGCGCTTAAAAGCGACACAAGTTACAGATTTTTTCCTAAGTTTTCATCAGTTCTTGCTCACTGTGCATTGGCTGGAGGCAGGAAAAATGTCGCCTTGAGTAAATGGTACAGAAATGTCATATGAAATTTTCTCACATGAAGGTTCACTTTTGGGTTTGTTGAATTTGGTCGTAATAAAAAATGTCAATTTTCAAAATGAAAATATCAAAATACAGTACACTTACTAGCACTTGCCTTCGTTGTCCTGAAATGCTCAGCTGTAGCATGTCTGGCCATAGTTGAATAGAAAACCAGCCCTGAAAGCTGCTCAATACCCTCCAGGACACAAGTTTAATTGCACACACATGAAAACTTCGTCAAATATTCGCAGTAAAACATCGAGCCCATTATTTTGCTGTTAAGTTCAATTTGTCACTGTGATTTGGAATTTATTTTACTTTACACGGACGACTTCAGTTCCAAAAACTGTTTTGATTTTTGGACAAAACTAAATGACATTCCTATTTTACCTTTCGAAGATACGGATTTTCCTTCAATATCCTCTCCATATTTCGGTCCATGACAGTATCAGCACGTCGATTGTTTTTATCACTTCTTGGTTTCCTCTCAACCGTCAAACGTTCCAGAAATGATTGTGAACAGTGGATTTCGAGAAATTCATTTTTTTTACAAGTTCCCGTATTGCAAAATTAGCATTTGCGGACGTGCTTTTCATTCATCACCATCTTGAACTGTAAACATGAAATGTAAACACCAATCATAGTTGTTTTTGTCAGACCCCCAGTTAAACATTAGTGAAATTCTTCGATCCTGCGTATTATATAATAAACGTTACAGTGATTTGAAGGTTTCCGGATAAGAATGGGTACAGGCCGTAAGAAGAACAAACTTCCTTTTCAAATTTGTCACCATAGCTACTTACGCATTAAGTGGCAAAAAGAAGTTTTTAGTCGTTTGACTAAGTTTTTTGGCCAAGGTATGATGTCAAAAAAAAAAAAAAAATCTAGAAATATCGCCTGTCACGAGAAATAGCGAACTTTGAACTAAAAGTAAGTTAAGCTTTCGAAAATTTGGAAATTAAAATGTTCAATAATGATCTGTTTTCTTTAAATGGAATTTTTCAACAACATCATAGTCACTAATGTTTTTGAGACAATTACTATGTTTGGGATGCAACTTTTTTATGTTGACCGAGCGCTATCTATGAGTTTCAACACTACCATTGATTTACAATGCCAAGTATCGTTTCTCAACATATTTCCGAGAATTTCTGTATCAATTAGTTGGATTTGCGTTTGTCAATTAATTTGATGAAATGTATCGTTCAAGAAATTGTCATTCTTTTGATATTTGAAGCGTAATGTTTCCCTTACACAGACGTTTTAATAAAATGATAGCTCTGTGAAGTAGCGCAAAAACAATGGTGAGGCCCCCTCCTGAGCACACTATTATTGCAACAATTTATAATAAAGCCTGTCCATGTTAAATTTCGGACACTTTTCTTTCAGTGTAGAATCTGAACTATTTTACAAATCGCTGAAACGTTTCACTAATATAAAAGCTGAAACACTCTACTTTGGATCGTTGTACAACACGTTTACATTCTTGAAGTGCGCAAACGCATTTGGTACGAACGACAGCAAAATTCGAATTTATCGGTACGTGATCTTGCTAAGAAACTAAAACTATCAAAAGTTGTGTTTGTGTATTGTATTGTGTTTTGTGTTTGCAAATCATTTGACCAGCACTTGACTGTGGATTAAAAGGTTTAAAGAGGGGCGACTCCAGCTTAGCGGTCTCACGCCAAAGTCACGAGTTCAAATCTCACCCCCGGACAAGTTACAAAAATACCCAAACGGTATTTGAGTGACTACATTGGGAGATGAACCAGCCCAGGGCTGAAAATCTCGATAATCGAGGAACTAAAAAAAGGCTGGAAGTGGAACAAATCGCAAAGTATGCTCCCGACAAAAGGGACAAGAACTTGGTAGCCATTATTGAGAAAAATTGCAATCTCTCTGTTGGAAAGTCAAAATCATACATAAAGAAAGTGAAACAGTTGCAAAAGAAGGCGTATAAAGTGAAAAAGGTTGCCCAACTGTGATGACAAGCTAAATTTCACTGCAAAAAGTCGTGCGAAGGAGCTTTTCGCCAATTTTTGTATGGACGACAGAACATCTCTGTACTCGAAGACTTTAAAAAACTTCCGGGTTTGGGTTTTTATATCCCACAATGCAAAAGGAACGCCATTGATGAGCACTTCCAGACAAAGAAGGTGTCTGAAATTTCCAAAGAAGCTGTTTCATTTGGCAGGCTTGACAGGCTCAATAAGGATGTGTACGAGAAGAATGTCTGTAAAACGGATACCGTTTATCAAGTCACGACTCTCAGCTTTTTTGGCCTAAATTAGCCTCTAGTCCCTTTGCGAAATCCGTCCTGGAATGGTGTGCGCATGTGTAAGAGTACAGGGGGAGATCAAATACGAGCCAAAAACAGCGAATCCACCAAACTGTCCAGAACTTCGCCCAATAGAAGTACTGGGCTCTAGCTAAGCGGAAACTCTTTGAAACTAAGATGAAAGCGAATGGGTACCGATGATTTTAAGAAGATAAGTCGTTACGGCGAGCGGCACCGTACGGAA
>JASCZW010006961.1:0-77684 GCA_034211315.2 Aedes japonicus | reverse complement strand
TGATGAGAAAATGTTGACATCGAAGTCCCCATATACGCACACATCCCTAGTAGCATATTACCGACGGTTGAATAACATAATGACTTTGCTGATCTATGATCAATGCTACTGCAATTACAGCCGCTGATATTTTCGCCGGATGAACATATTCATGAAGAAGATTGAGGATCTGCCGAGAACGTGAAATTTCAAAGTTTGACAATAAGCAGCTCCGGCCGGAGTCATGGTTTTTCGGGAACAGGTTTGCGTTAAATGGCTTGCATTGCCTCAAAGTATTTTTCAAAGCTGGATTAAAGTTTATCACCAAGGTTTATGTGAGCAATTTGGCAGAGGACCACGTTCTGCAGTCGTTGAAACTTAACTTTGGAGCACACCGACACGTCATTTTCAGCAAGATGGAGCACCGTTCGTCATACCTCCCAATAAGGACTCTGACAGCGCGGCTGAAGGAAAACATGGAATTCCCAGCCAATTCCCGTTTGGCCTCCTAGCAGCCAGACTTAAATCCTTTGGAGTTACTCCGTGTGGGCATATGTTTCCGACGTAATACACTGGCAGACGGTCTCTCACCCCAGTATTAGTGGCTCCCAGAAAGCTTCCATTACCAGGCATGAACTCAATGACTGACTCTATACATTGAGAGGGTATGGCCTCTCGGAGTTCCGTCTCCAGTTTGGAGAAGGTGAATCCGAAAAATGTGGTGGACTTATTGATGTACTATAATCATGAAAGCATGCAAGCAGTCACTAGGCTAAAATTATGATACTTTTATCATTTCTATGAAAAAAACTTACATTCAGAGGTTGATGTATCTGGATTTTTATGTAGGACATACTGGCATATAAGCCGGTAGCTAAGTGAGTTGGAAACATATGCCACCCGGTGAAAGGAGTGGCAATTCACTACATTGATGGCAATCAACTTTGTAACAGTATGTAGAGTATTACTACCATCGCAATAAGTCTACGTCCTCCTACCTTGTCTCCTACTAGGTAGGGTGAAAAAGTAACCTCCTTGAAATAGAAAAAAAAATTCAATGGCTACTTTACTTTGTACACATATAGCAAGAAAAATCCGTGTCCAGATCCGTAGACAGTGATTACAAGAATTGGGAACAAGCAAAACACCGCAATGAGACAGAATCTCGTCATCATGAACTAGATCACGTTTTTAGGTAAAAATCTGAAAGCATGGGCAACTCGATCAGGAATTCTCTGATGCATGTAGGTCCCCTCTTAAAACAATTCCACTCATTCTACAACGTTTTTCATCTGCAGGTAGTCCCCTCCTGTAAAGCGTAATTTCGGAATGTCTGCAAAATACTCTCCTCCGTGGCGTCGAAGAAGTTCTCTCTGCGAGCTGATTTTTATAAATGAGCTATCTTTTGAGGTTTGGGATCATGCATAATAGTCCAGGGATCAAATCAGGTGAATACCGGTGGATGCAGGAAGCAAATAGAGCCATAAGGCATGATTTGTAGCCGTGTTTGTGGGGCTCTCATGTACCAGCGCATTTCTTACAGAAACAAAATTATTTTCCTTGACATTAATACCTTTCTGATTGATGTTTTATTCTTTTCGAGGTAGCCACTAGAAGTGTATGCCATGTGACAGTTCAGAAAGCGGCATCCAGTTCTCCCAGACCCCTTAGCTTCTGTCAGCTTCAGGCCTCTGTGCCGGTTTTCAGTCCTTTGCCGGGCACTCATTCTGTTGCTGGTGTGTAATAGGTGTAATACCGGAGCAACACATGCTATAGGTGGCTGGGTTCGATTCCAGTCAGGTCTTAGGAATTTTTGGAAAAGATTACTTGCGCTTAGGAGCATGATTATACACTGATCATGCAGTAATACAGCAAGAATGATACCTGGGCCATAAGGCCTCATTAAAAATCCCTAACCTCTGGTCAAGCACGGAGGTCTGTCTGGGGAAGGCAACACACGCCTCTTTTCTGGCTCAGCTAGCTCACCTCTTTGATTTTTCTCAGGGTCTAGCAAACACAATAGTGGGAAACTCACCTGTCCCTTGTCTGCCACAAGCTGAAATTGATTGCTTTGTTGCACACAAGAAAAGTAGCAAAAGCAAAAACTTGACGAATAGCAAATCAATAGGAATTTATTCAAAATTTACAACACAATTCAATCAAAATTCCCTTTTGGAAGGAAAGATATAATAATCAGACCCACTCTACTCTGCGGCTGCTGAGTCGCGTGATACCTTCACCACGAGGTTACGAGTCGGCTGCTATCCGGACTCCTACAGTTCGAAATCTGCAACGCTGTGCTTCACCGGGTCACAACCGGCCGGAAACGCCTCCAAATGCTGCTTCAGGTTTCGACTTTGGTCGGAAAAATCTTTGAGTTGTGGGTGGGTCGTATGTTGTTTACAGGCGACCTTCAGCAGCACATTTGAGAAATTGGTCCGGTTTTGTTCACTCGAGACACCTTGCAATCATGGTCCATTTTTATGCAGAAGTGTTCTTGGCGGCAGTTATTACCTCAGCATTTATAATTGATATAACTCTTTTATCTACAAAATTTGTTTTTGTTTCCAATCTTTGTCCTATATACTAATTTACATTGTAAGTGTTTAAGCCCAATGGGCTCTTCAGCTTTGTTTAGAGTGTTTAAGTGTTTATGGTTTAAATTAATTTTCAGAACAGCCCTTGGGAGCATTGTTTTTTAAAATTTGATAACCTAATTCTACAACAACAAATAGAACTACAATTTTAAAGTCCTATGGGTGGGAACAAGATTCCGAATGGTGCGTGCCCTTTATCGATTGATTAGACTCACTATTAAAGGATTGTCGGATTGTGGACCTCAGATGTTCTTGTCCTCGGAGGGGTGTTCAAGATCAACCTGAGGAACTTATTTTGAACACGCTGTAGATTCAGGTGATGTGTTTTGCGCAACTCTTCCAGATTGACATGCCGTATTCGATGACTGGAAGTATGATTTGCTTGTAGACAGCAAGCTTGTTTTTCAGGGATAGATGCAGACCTTCTGTTGATCAATGGGTACGGTAGCTTCAACAGAACGTTACGCTGTGACAGTTTTGTCAACCTGCTCCCTGAAAATAAGCTTGCTTTCTATGGTAACGCCAAGATAGACAGCTGATTTGGCCCATTCCACCCTGTTGTTAAGGCTAATTTTCCAATCCTCAGGGGCAACAAGTCTGGGAGGGTGGAGTTTGTGAAAAAGAATGACCTGGGTCTTCCCGCGTTGATACTGATCTTCCATTCGGCGGTATTCTGAAAGAATTCTTGCTACCCTACCATTGTGGACGACTGCGGTATCATCGGCGAACAACGACAGAGATCCATTTTCAGGGGCAGGGGGATGTCCAAGGTGAATAGGTTGAACAGAAGTGGACCTGAAGTATACTTCCCTTCGGAACACCGGCGGAGATCTCCTGTTTATCAGAAACTGCACCTTGTAGCGAAACACGGAATGTCCTGTCCGACAAATAATGTTTAATTATCTTCACCAGGAAGATGGAAAGATTGTTTCGTTTTAGCTTGTACACCATCATGTCAAACGTTATCGAAGGCCTTCTCAATATCTAGAAGTGCCATGCCAGATGATTTCGCAACAGACTTGTTCCGCTTGAGGATGTTGGTGCACTGTTGAGCGACCACGTCGGAATACGAACTGCTTGTCGAGCAAGATGTTAAACTCGCTTTCTCAAATAATTGATACTCTGAGAGAAGGCAGATGGGCCTATAGCTTTTGGAACATGAAAGATCTTTCCCAGGTTTCTGGATGAGGATGACTTTGGCTTACTTCAATACGAGGGTAAGTAAGCCAAGTCCAAGAGGCAATGGTTGAAATGACAGCATTTCTAAGATACATTCATCTTAAAGAATGTCATTAAATTTATTCAAAAACATTTATAAGGTTTCGTGAAAGTTGCAAAACGATGTTTTGAGAGTGGACTCAAGTATCTTACAAAATTACTTATAAGGTAAATTACACTAATAAATTATGTTGTTTTATTGAGGTTTTTTCAAGTGTTCTCTAATCACACTTAAGAACTGTTAATCAATTGAAACCCCCTCAAAATGCCCTGATAAAACCGGATGAACTCCATAATGCTTTGATAAAACTACCATAAAACATGAATAAAACCAATTTGCATTTGAATTGTTACTAGGGAGTTTTGAATGTAGTTTTTCAACAAAGACGGGAGAAGTACTATACGGCTGGAATAAAACTAAAATTGTTACTTGAGATAGGGACTGTTCATTAAAGAAAGTGGACACCTGTTTATTAATGGTTTTAGGGTTAAGACTTAACGAAAAATTGTGAAATTTCGCTCAGTGTAAAAACATTGATTACTTTGGCAACACACCTGGAAAATCTAAAAACAGTGAGAAATTTCGAACGATGCGTCGGACTAGCAGATTAATTCTAAACAAATAACACAAGCATTGGCAAAAGCGTGGCGTGCACTAAATCTGCAGTGTTCAAGTTTGTTAAGAAATTTAGAGAATCGTGTTCTCTTGAGGATTTACCGAAATTTGGACGTAAAAAGGAGGCATTGGAGCAGAAAGAGAGCTTTGATATGTTTTTCGAAATCGCATAAACCGTGTTCCGTTCTTGAAATTGCTAAAAAAAAAAGGTGTAAAAGATTATGTGCCCGATCGGATACCACCGCACAAGTGCCCTCCGCTTGTTTTCAACTTGTATCTTTTAATTTGAAAGCCAACCTACGCTAAACGGAACTATCAATACTTGGAAAATTATCTGCTTCTGACAAATTTCATCATAGATCGTTACTCCATGCATTAGGAGAATACTAAAACCAGCAATCAAAGTGTAAACAAAGTGGACTGGACACTAGCTTCGGAACAGTGCAGAACATTTAAAAAACGTAACAATATCAGAACCCATAAGAAGCAGAAACCACTCAAAGGACGGATTCACAGAAAGCTTCTTCAAAAATACGGTCACGGAACTTGTATGACGTTCTTCTTCTAAAATCCAAACCGGTGCATTTTTAAGCATGACGAAACGTACGTCAAACTGTATACCAGTACATTTCCAGGGCCGCAATTTTTCAACGCTGAGTAAGAGGATCGATGTACCCGCCGATGATGAGCAATATGTCCAAACCGAAAAATTTGAGAAAAAGGTTTTTGTGTGCAATTTGTTCCTGTGGCTTGAAGAGTTATTCATATTTCACAACGGGCACAATCAACCGTGAAAATTACAGAAAAGAATGCATATAAAAACAGCTTCTGTCCATCAACAGAAAGCTTACTGGGCAGACTTGTCATCTGCTCACGAGGGAAAAAGTCGATTTTGTCAAATAATGCCAAAATTATTTTCAACTTCACTCCATCCCATTCCTAAAATACCCATATTGTTGCGTATTTGACGCATAAGCAAATAACGTCGCTGGTGGCCATCTTCGAATTGAAAAAAAAATTGGTAAAAGTACGTTCATGATCATTGTTTTCCTTCCCATTTCTAAATCTTACAACGACCTTTTAATTCGCATGGAATTATCTCATAATTTCAATGTTGCAAAACTAAAGCAACAAATTAAATGCATCGAGAGCTTTACGCTAGGGAAATCATTCCTGCTTCTACAATCTACACGCGTCTGTCAAAGTTCTGCATTTCCAGTTTACAATCTAAGCAATCACGAAGTAGGCGAAGATGATGTACCGTACCAGATTTTCTTATCAAAGTTATGACAACCTGCCTCAGCGCCGTCTCTGTTTACAGTCGGATAGCAGACAGTATGATTGTTTCAGTAATCAAATACAAACTTAACCGTGCCTTCCCCATTGACAAACTCGTTAGTTGCACTTAGTTCGACTAACTGATGGCGCAGTACGCAAAACCACCCAGTGAGGATGCGAAGCTCAAGTGCTGTAGCATTCCTGCGAAACGTCGGTCGTCCAGTTAGGAAGTGCTACGCCACCGGGTGACAAAGAGATTTACGATCTTGAGTCAATTGCTGGCGGTCACGGAATACATTCCGTGGAAAACTGCACGTTGTAACTCCTTGCTAGGGATCAGATGCAAACATGTGACCGCCTTGTGATTACAAGAGAAATGCGTAATTGCAATGAGGCCCTGATTACCCACGCCGATTCAATATTTATATACACAAATAAAACCCCACTTGCGAACCGGTACGGTTTACCCAAAGAGCATTCTAGACTGAACCGGATTTTGTTTGGATTTTCGGGCTATCAGGACTTTGCTTATGATCGTTAGTTGCTTGTTTATATTAGTGTAGTCTATGAGTGACCGACACTTTTCACACGAGTGGAGAATAGCAATAATTGCAATGTCCGGTCTCAATCGCTTGCGACGAGGAGCGAATTATTGATCAGACATGGCTTCACGACTTGTGCGGCTGTTAAGAGACACGAGCGCGGCTGCGAATTAATGAACTGAATTATCAGCAACAAAAAAGAGGGAATCACTGCTTTTTTCATGGCGTGTCTCGTGCAAATTTAATAGAAAATTTCATCAGTCCGTGATGCTTCCTTGTTATACTTTGCACTTGGCCCAAATTATCAGAAAGAGATCGAAAAAGCGAATCAAAACTGCGGCAGCTAAAAGCCTTAGATTGCTTCCTATAGAATAAAGCGGCCTCACCCCACTTCATGACCAAGTTTCAGCCAGTTTTCGAGCGATGAGATGCCTGCTTAAACAAGCGAGATTATTACCGAGGTTCAGGTATCAATACGATCCAGTGTGAACCGGATAGATGCAGGCTACACTCTAGTGCTTGTTGGGCTTATCACAAACTGTGCGCGATTTGCCGTAATCAGAAAACGAGCTCAATACGTTCTGTCTCGCCGAGATTGTGCTGTAATTACAGATTTAATTCGTTCTAAAATACGGGTGGTGGCATGGCTCGATGCAGGATGCCTCTGGTTATTGAATTTATGATTGTTATGATGTTTCAAACATTTCTATATACCTAGAAAATTTAAAGTATGATTCAAGTAGTTATGGAAGGTACGTGTGAATCAAATCAGCTCATGTATTTATTAATTTAATAAAATTTAACGACAAAGTCACTTTGTTTACTTACAAAAGATTCACCTTCCAATTAAGGGTTGAAAAGTACAGAGTGCCGCAGAAAGTAATGCGAAACTTTGTTCTATTTCTTTCAAATCCCATTTTCAACTAATTCAAGCCACAATATCAACAATTTCGAGTGCAGTTATCTTTATAAAGCACTTTCAAACAAATTTATTCAATGTGTCCTCCATTTTTATTAATAACATCCTCGAGCCGACGCCGGAAGCCAGAGCATGCCTTTCGGACGTACTCCTACGACATTGACTGCCATGTGCGTGTTATGATTGACTTCAGGGTGTTTACACTATGGTGTGATGTTTTGCAGGCTCGTGCTTCAACATATGCCCAATTCGAATAATCCAACGGATTAAGATCTGGACTGCTAGGGGGCCACAAATCCTTCGGCCAAAACTTCATGTTATCGTTCAACCATTGTAGGGTTCGATTGGACGTGTGACACGGCGCTCCATCCTGCTGTTGGACAACGTTTTGGTCCTTGGAGAATTTTGCCTTCACCCAGGGAAGCACTTGGTCCTTTAAAATACCGCTATACACTTTGGTATTGATTTTAACTCCAGCATCGATGAAAACAGGCAGCTTTTTCAAACCGTTGGACGCCACCAAGCCAAACATCATGACACCAGCCGGATGTTTGGTTTGAAATTTGAATTTCACTTTTTCCGGAACGTTCTCCATTTTCTGCAGTGAAATGAACCAATCCGTACGGCTGTTGGCCACAGCATCGATGCTGAAAAGCTTTTCGTCGGAGAACAGGATTAACAATTCTCCTTCTTCAACAAGGAAAGCAATCTCTTGGAACGAGTCACTCGTAGTTCCTTGACAAGGTCGGTAATCAATCGGCGTTTCACTCTGGCTCTGGAAGATGCATGCAGGTCTTCTTTGATGATTCTCCGCACGGATTTCTCGGAAATATTGGCTTCCTTTGCAAGTTTTCTTATGGAACGCACCGGGTTGCGAGCAATTTTTGCACGGACCGATTTGATCACGTTCGGCGTGCGGGCAAAGAACGGACATCCATTTCCCGGCTTCCGCTGCCTAGGATCATCCTGCAGGGACTTTTTATGCGGTAAACTGTTGCCAAATGGCATCTTACCACTTTGGCAATATCTTTCGGCTTCTTCTGGGCGAGCAACAAACTGGTGATCACTTCTTTCGCGAACATTTTAAAAATTTGCAATAAAACAAATAGAATGTTTGGATTCAGCACATCTTGACGGTTTTTAACGATATCTAGAGAAATTTGTTTTTGCCCATCTTATCGGTTGAAACACACTGATAACGTTTGCATAAAAAGATGAACAAAAATTGCCGATTTTTCATGGGTTTCCCTTCACCCGACTGACGAAACTACCAATGCATCATCACTCATAGTAACCCATGAGCCAGCAGACAAATTTTGACAGCTCTATCGGTCGACATCTAACCGTGATGGCAAAAACAGTGGAGCAACTCCGCTCAGAAGCCGGCGTCGGTGGTGTAGTGGTAAGCGTGACTGCTACTGGCACCCCAGTGGGTCTGGGTTCAATCCCAGTCGACGTCGGTGGTTTTTCTGAGGCGAAAAAATCTTGATCACGTCTTCCTTCGGAAGGGAAGTAAAGCCGTTGGTCCCGGTTCATAGTCATGAGTCGTTAGGTAGGGTCCAGGTGGTGGAGTCGTCTCCCTGGCGTCGGTGATTGTCACCATGTGAAGAAATAGGCCGACGGAAAATAAATATATAAAAAAACCTCCGTTCAGAAGTGTGCGCGTTTAAAGAACGGCACGCAACCTCGTCGAAAACTGACACCATGCGGCACTTTGTTGACGCCGGATGCACCCGTTCCAGCATCTACAACATCTTGGCACTGTTAGACAACAATCAGAGAATCGAAAGTAAGCCCGGTTCCGGACGGCCGAGCTCCAAAGGATGCTGAAGAGGAAGACCGAGGGCTACATGTCAGGAAGCGGAAGTCACGTCAACTGGTTTCGGAGCTGCAGGCAATGACGCAGCGGAAGCGGTTGGCACACTGTTCGAAGCGACTTACCCTTGGCGAAGACGCGATGCTCTGGCCGGAGCAGTCGTTGGAGGAGATGGAGCGGCTGAATATCAAAGTGGTATCCAAGTCGGCGAACCCGCCCAACGTCGCCCAGCTGCGTCCCATCGAGAATTTCTGGGCCAACCTCCAACCTTAAGCGTAAGATCTACTCCAACGATTTTGTCACGAAAACTGAGGAGGAATTGATAAATAAACCGAAGGAAGAACTTAAAAACATGCCAACACGCATGTTTTCGTTCGCCATGATTTTTTGCAAATAAGCTTAAATAATTACCTTTCATGGGAAATTTATCAAAAGCAATTATCTGTCTTAGCTTTTTTTTTATCACTATCCGAAAAAAAAAGTAATTTTTTTTAATGCAAACGTTATTTAACAGTAAAAAAAAACTAAGAATACAGCATATCTTTAACCAGAACGAACCCTGCTGCCAACCTAGTGATTTGGAAGTGCAGAAATGTTAGAGGCTTCCAATAACGCGAATATCACGTCAACACAATCCTACCCTTTCCTTATTTGACCTGCATTCGGGTGAGGCCAGTGCCATTATTACTTGAGGTTTAAGATCACCAGGCTTCACACATTGAAGATGTATGTTAGCAAGCATTATCTTTTGGTTCTGTGTGTTTTATTATCATTATTTTTTTATACAAGGAAGCTAAAAAATGTGTTATTTAGCAGATTCCTAAGAAGGTGCCTCAGGATAAGTGGTTAACAACTAGACCCACTTAAAAGACCATGTTTTTCGAATCCTTGTGGTCACTCGTTGTTTCTCTTTTATTGATCATCTCAACACTTTTGTTGTAGATCATGCGCTTTCGCTCAATTGACCGCGTTCCGCGAGTGTTCGTCTTAGTCCCACGACGTCCGAAGTAGTGTCTATTCCACTAATAGCGACCGTTCCACTACGGACTGCCTCGAAACATGGGCAGTCGAACACCACATGTACTGATGTTTCCTCCGTATCATTGCTTTTCGGACAGCAGGGAGACTCAGCGTGTCCGACCCTGTGCAGGTATTTCCTGAAGCAGCCATGACTTCACAGGAGCTTAATCTCCCCGTGTTTGCTGCTCGTCCACGTGGTACATTCGGGATTAATCGATAGGTTTATCTGCCATTCTCCGAGGTGACCCAATCGTGCTACCACTTGGTCATCGTTTCTGTTCTTATAGTCTCACGAATGCCTCTCGTACTACGTTGCATATAGCATGCCCTGTGTTCTTCTAGAGCGATACATATGGGGATCATTCCAGCTATGACGCAGACTGCTTCCAACGAGATTGTCTTATTTGCGCTTGCAACTCGCATGGCCATTAGCGTCTGTGTTTTGATAAGTAATGCACGGTTACTTTGGGTTCACCCATGACGCACCTCCATATCTACATATCCGCCGAAACGTTCGCCAGAAGACGTTGCTTGCTACCCCTTGGTCCACTATTATTCGGCATAATTTTCGCAATTGCCGTGATTACCTTCGATGCTTTCTCACAGACATAATCGACGAACACAGTTACTGATTAGCACCAATTATGTCTTATAATAGGCGGTCTGAAGATTAGCCCCACGCATCCAGTCTTCCACTGTCCCGTTTCAGTTGCTAGCATTTCGACCTCTTCTGCCGTTTCTCCAGTAACCGTTAGGACTATGTCGTCGGCAAAGCCAACTATCTCCACACCAACAGGTAGCTTCAGCATCAGCACTCCATTGTACATTGCATTCTGCAGTACACTATGGTCCAGATCACGAATTTACGATGAAACATGCTCCCAGCGCCTAAACTTGAAACTTTACAGCAAAGTGGTGCTCTACAACATGGTTTGTATTAGTGAGGCCCATTTTTTATGTTGATTAAAATTAGGGTGGTCCCCAATTTCATGGAATTACAAAAACTAACTTTTTTATTTGCAGAAATAGACGTTTACATTTTTGGGCAAAGTTGTAGTGCAAAAAATTTCATGGAATTTTCATAGGGAAGCAGTACCTATATTGAGCTCAATAAGCAGACCTTCAGTGGAAATCGGTGAATATGCACTGAATACAGAACACTGAGTACACAAGTTATTCACAATTTATTCTTTCACTTACCGTTAATCGTTTAGCAACACACAAAGCATTCGATTCTGATAATTTTCTTCCAATTTAATACGGAAAAGTTGAAACTGCTATGTACCTATATTAATAATATCACGAAAAACATTAATCCCATATGTGTACATATGTTAATCGTACTGATTTAAATCAAGAAAAAAATACAAACAAGTTAACGCTCTTCACTACTACACCCGAAAATGAAGTAGATCATTTGACAGCACTTCGTGTATTGGGGTAGCATGCATATAACCAAGACAAAATGAAAGGGTTTGTTTGTTATTCTTCCATGAGAATATTGACAACAAGACTCGCTATAACGATTGGCATAGAATGCATTATGAATGATTGAACACGCACACTAGCGTTGATGTGTATGCTATACAGTATGTGAGCAGTGCTACATCAAGCGATTACGTCGATTGTAAACACGGTTCAGAATAGGTGCAGGCGTATTTAAATTATTGTGAAAGTTAATCCCATAGTTTTCTAGTATTGTATCACGTATTCGTAAATTCTCGTGTGGCTAGTGTAATAAGTGAAGTGTGAATTTTATGGTTTGTGCAATTACGCAACGAAAATGTGTGAGGAATTAAAGAGAAAACTTGGTGTCTGACCCGAGTATATTCCCTAGAACGGTTAGATCAAAACCATGAATTTGTAGTGCAGGTAAGTGTGGTAAGAAATTGTGTTGAAAATCTGACTGCTCATTATTTTTACGAAATTTAAGTCTCCGAAACGTTTTTGTAGCTTTAAATTATATTCAAGACCTAATTTTATTTGCCAGGATTATATATTTTCGGTAACTGCGTCCATTTATTGGAGAAATTAAACATCTTTTTATGTTTGAAGTTGGAAGGCTGCAGAATGTGATGGATATATGTACTATGGTGAAAATAGGTTCCGCTTTCCTATATAATTTTTTTTGTAGTTTGAAAATTAACCGATTCAGAGCAACTTTTCCCTCGTCAACTTAGGGTGTACCATAAAAAAAGTTTTTCTGTCCTAACTTTTTTTATTTCAATTCCCATCGTAAAATTGTGTTCTGACGAGTTGTAGAGCTTTTAAAGGCGCGTAAAGGCGTCCATGCTCGCTTTCCGTATTCTCCGTCAACTTGTTCGGGATGATGTTCTCCAACAGGTTGCCGAGTGTGTCCAGCAAACATATGGGTCTGAAGGATCCAGGTTCCTCTGGTGGTTTTCCTGTATTTGGCAGCAAAGGTAAGGTATATAAAAAAATGTTAAATGTAGGTGAATGTTTTAGTATTTGAAAAATTATATATATACGGCAGGCGGCGAAGGTTTTCTTTCGGTCGAGTTGTTAGTACACGACACTGAAGAAGTCTGCACATTGTAGACGAAGCATGGTCGCAAGAGGCGAGAAGTACGATACTGTGCAATGGTCACCCTTGACGTGAGAAATGCATTCAATAGCGCCAGTTGGGTGGCTATCGCCAACGCCTACAGGTTCCTGGGTACCTTACAAGGTTCTCGGAAGCTACTTCCTGAATTGCGTGTCCAGATCACCGCGTCCCACTAGGTTCCATCCTGGGTCCGGTGTTATGGAACACGATGTATGACGAGGTACTGCGGCTTGAGTTCCCGAACGGGGTGAAGATAGTCGGGTTCGCAGACGACATCACCCTGGAGATATGTTGTGAATCCATCAAAGTGGTCGAGTTAACGACCTCGCACTCCATCGGCATTGTGGAGAGATTGGTGAGTTCCAGGCAATTGGAGCTAGCCCACCATAAGACTGAGGTCACGGTGGTGAATAATCGAAAATGGGAGCAACTTGCGACGATCAGTGCAGGTAACTGCACAGTAGAATCGAAGAGGTTCTCGAGGTACCTTGGGGTTATGATCGACGATAAGTTGTCCTTTGTCAGTCACGTCGATTACGCCTGCAAGAAAGCCTCTATGGCTATATCAGCATTATCCCGCATGATGTCGAATAGCTCGGCGGTGCAAGGGAGTAAGCGTAAACTCCTGGCCAGTGTCGCCCTGTCCTTACTTAGCTACGACGGGCCGGCATGGATCACCACCTTGAGTACCAAGAGCTACGTAAGTAAGCTAGAGAGTACGCACAGGCTTATGTGCCGAAGAGTGGTTAGTGCATACCGAACGGTATCACGCGACGCGGACGGCGTTCTAGCGGGGATGATGCCAATAGGCATGGTCATAAAAGAGGACGTAGAGTGCTTCGAACAACGTGGAACAAGGGGTATTCGGAAGACTACTAGAGCCGCATCCATGGTTAAGTGGCAAAGGGGATGGAACAACTCCACCAAAGGTCGGTGGACCCACCGGCTAATCCCGGAATTAACCGGGTGGGTCGGTAGGCGACACGGTGAAGTGAACTTCCACTTAACGCAGATATTGTCTAGCCACGGCTGTTTTAGACAATACCTGCACAAATATGGGCATGCACAGTCCTCCGCATGCAGCGAGTGCGCGGAAGTCGAGGAAACTGTAAAACATGTGTTCTTCGCATGCCCTCGCTTCGACGGCGCGGGATCCGGCATGATTGTCGTAAGCGATCACGACACGACTCCGGACAATTTGATCCCGAGGAAGTGCCAGGACCGGGACGTCTGGGACGCAGTATGCGTAGCAGCCTCGATAAGGCCAAAGCCAGGTCGCAGGGACCACCTAACTACTAAAGCCCTAAGTAGTTAGACATAGTGGGTGCTTAACAAGCACAATAGCCCCCTCCCCGAAGTAATACCGAAAGGTGGTTTTGGGGATGGGCCAGGGCTCAAGCCACGGGTGGGTTTTTAGTGGGTCGAGGAGTTGGCACCCTCATCCCCACACCCTGAGTTCTGTATTGTTTTGTTGCACCTTTACCAATTGAGCTGAGGAAAGGTAACAAATGTTATATTTGATGATGTTGTTTGAGAAGGATATAATTTCTCATCACCATGAGGCTCTAGGAGAAGACAGCACTTTTTTTGCTAGAACAGAGTTGTGAGAAGAAAGCAAAAAAGTGCTGTCTACTCCAAGAGCCTCATGGTGATGAGAAATTATTTCCTTCTCAAACAACATCATCACAGATCGTTACTCCGCGCATGGGAGAATACAAAGAAAGACTATATCAAATGTTATCTTACTTAAAACGAACATTATTCACTACCCAAGCAAAACCGCCATATTTGGTTGCAGCGACTTCATTGCGACTTAATAAGTGGCATTGGAGTAACATCAGTAGTGTAACGCTTATTGAAAATGTGTTTGGCCATTGCTTTTATGTTAGTCACAAATAGGTTGCTGCAACTTATTATGACTGAAGTGCGCTACTTGGATCATAACAAATTCTCGTCAAAATGTTTCAAATCATCCATGCCATCGCCATCATCCTCCAAGTTCATGATCAGTAACTCGCCAACTGAACACCACCAGCGACGAAAACCATCTCCAGGTTCTCAGCTCTTATCAGAAATTCACCCAAACGAGGTCGAGCTGAATGGACAATCCGACGTTGCTGCAAACCGAACCGGCAGACCAGCCCCGACAGCAGCTCATCTAGCGGTGGGTGCACAGAAAACCACCACCACGTCGTCGGTATAACTGGTTCAGAGCTGTTTTCGACGAGTGGATTGAGCGATAACACTTCATCCGCCTGATAATTTACAACATAAACAATTCCATTGCGGCCTATCGCAGAAACCTTTGGGCTGTGCCTTCTCACTGGTCTTCCACAGAGAATCCAACTGATAACGCAACGCTAGCCAGCTGGTGGGGAATCACGTATCGAAACGGTGATGCCAATTCTCGGTGCGACGTCTTCCGATGCTTCTATTTGTAGCGAGACACAAAATTCTATTTTCGGTTCCAATGACCTCAGATCACACGAGGGTGACCTCCAAGCGGGAACAGAGCCTATTTTGTTTCAATGTCCAGAACTAATCCATGAAATAACATGCGAGTGTATGCAACATCATGAGTTTATACTTTGGGCCTACAAAATTGATAAGATTGGAAAACTGTCGTAAACTGGATTGGACATTTCTTGTTGGGGAGCACCGTCTTCGTGTGTTTAGTTTACGCAAAATGACGTAATTCATCGGGTGCCGAAACTATGTTCAACAAGTGGTGTTCTCAATATAATAACAACAAAACCAATATCAAAGAAACGCTATTTTACGGTACTTTGTTTGTTTGTTATTTCACATAAACTTGTAGCGCGCAGAATCGAGCGAGTTGTTGCTATGCGATGTTGTACTCATCTTAGCAACTGAAATTTGCTGTTGACTAGCGATAACAAGTCAATTTGAATTCTAAAATGTCCCAATCAAGTAAAAAATCTCTGGGTAGAAGAGCCAAATCATTGATTTCCAAGCCTATTAGAAGTTCTTCCTGTACCATTCCGTCAGAAATACTGGAATTTGAGTAAGTTAACTTCAATAAACTGCGATCAAAATATAACAGAAAGAATTTTATTCAGCTATTCCTACGGATATGACTGCAAGCGTCCATTCAACCTTTGCAAAATCGACGCGGACGTGTTGGTGTTTGCTTCTGGTAATCTGATTCATTTCTTCGATGTGGCAAAACAAACCATTACCACTAGACGTAGCTCAACTGGGGGTGGCATTGGATGTATTCAGACCAATCCTAATCAGGAGCTGTGCCACTTGACCGTGGGTGAGAATGGAACTAATCCACCGATTATCATCTACCAGTACCCGGAAATGAGCGTAGTGAACATCCTAAATAATGGAACAACTCAAGCGTATAGCCGGGTGGATTACACTACCGATGGAGAGCTTCTGGTTTCTCAGGGTTGCGATCCGGACTACATGCTGACAGTGTGGAACTGGCGAGAAGCAGAAATCATCCTACGGTGCAAATCGTTTTCCAACGACGTGACAAACGTCATGTTTTCACCGTCGGTTGCTGGACATCTGACTTCTTGCGGTGAGTAAAATTTTGTGTTGATTGATCTCGCGTGGCATATTGTGGTTCTTTGTTTTGAATAATCATATTATTCGTGCTCAGCGGCCAGCTTATGTTTTGTTCAGACTACGGGATATATGTTGTAGATTAATTCATTGGTATTAGGCATGCTTACGGTCCAATTTGTGTGCTAGACAAGATGAACCAGCCCAAAAGGCTAAAAGACACGTTAAAGCCAGATTCAAAGTAAATTTGAACGGATTCAAGTGATCATAATAACTCAAGAATTAAACAACAAACACGGTTGATCAAAACCTCAGACAAGAGAGTATTTATTCAGCTTTCAGACGATCAATAACAAGTTATTACATTTCACCGTTTCGAACAAACTGTCGCTCTTTTCTTGTGATTGATGCCATCATGATCTGCACAGTCGCTGGTGACACTGTACCCGCGAACTTATTCCACTTTAATTTTGTCACATCTTCATCGCATCCTCGATGTTTTCGCTTGACGTTTCCCAATATTTTTCGATCGGTCTGAACTCAGGGCAATTCGGAGGATTAATATCTTTGGCGACGAAATTGACATTGTTTGTACCTCCTTAGAGTGGTGGCAGCTGGCTAGATCCGGCAAAAACATAACGTTGGTCTTGTGTTGCCGAATGAACGATGAAATCCGCTTTTTCAGACACTCTTTAATGTAAACCTTCGACGTCATTGTGTGAGATGTGATGAAAACCTTGGTTTTAAGGCCACAACTGCCGATTCCTCGCGAATAATTAGATTCCGAGAAAACTCATCAGCAAAAACAAATTTATAACTGGAAGGGACATCCCTACGACCAGTTGCCAGGTAAAATTTTCACCCGTGGGTTTGTTTATAATCCATTTTGACATATGTTTCGTTATCCATTAAAATACAGCCATCAAAATTCGTCAAAACTCGTTCGTATAGAAATAGTGCTCGCTTTTTGGCCACTAAATTCTGATTCAGGGAGCGATTCTAGTGTTTACTGGCACAAAAAACTTTTATCCTTCTTTTGAAAGGATGTTAAGCACGATGTAAAAGTTGGAATCGTATTTCTTTGCCAAATCACGGATGGAGACACCTGGGTTTCCCTTCACGTACCTCAACACCTTTCTCCTCAGCTCCTTGTCCCTAGTGCCACTTTTATGATAGATGCGCTGTGCTCTATCCACACTCAGAGTGTCCTTGTTACGTTTGATTACAAGACACACCATTGACTTTGGGAATTTTAACACTTTTACTATTTTTGAGGCAGACCACGAAGGATTCTCTAGATGTTTGTGCACAATTAATTTTCTTTTCTCAAGTTCCATGATCCGTTATTTCGAGATGCGTGGATCAATCAAGAAAATCTTTCCACCAATTTCTTCGTAAATGAAACCTCAACACTACCAGGGTCGCGGTGGTGTATCAAACCGTGCGTCCAGTTTTACTTTTAATCGAGCTTTATCAAAAATATTCCCACATAAAGAAGAGAATACCACCACGAATACGCACACAGGTGGAAACGCTATAGCCTAGCGATCCACGTCATTCGGTTTTATTTCAGTACCTGCATAAACCTAAGGAATGAGTTTGTGCCGATTTGCCACCATCCAGTCATGGTCCGGCAACTTCAAGCGATATTCCAAATGCATCAGCAGGGGAGCTGGTTTGTTTGCTGCTGTTATTCAAATGGGAAGTCGTGCTTTATCATCCTGGCTGATGAATGATACCTTATTAGGACCCAGCAAAGAAGACAATTCTTCTAGCATACGTATTGTGACAGTGCCAAATTCGCCGTCTGGATGTTTGGAATGCTGATCGTTGGTTGCTCGAAAAAGCTTTACAGGAACTGTTGAAAGGTGTCGTTTTCCTTCCTGCGTATTTAAACTGCGTGGCAGCAACCTTAGATAAGTGGCGGATCGGCTTATCTGAAACCCCTTTAGTTATAACGCCTCGTGAAGTTCAGAGAGGGTTTTGATGCTACGGATACTTTCATCCTGGCGGTTTCCTTCAACGAAATGACAACGATTGTTTTCAACAATTCAGGTTGCGTGTCTTCGATGCACGGTCTCCCAACAGTGGAATGCACTTTCAAATAGTTCTTTACTTGCAGTACGGCCTGCATCAAATTTTGAATGAACTTATTTTGCTCAACACGGAACTTCTTCTGCCTCACGCGTCCTTTCACTTTTTTCTTTAGCTCGTCTTCTTCTTCTATCCGCTTATAAGAAGCGGATGTATTTTTTAAACATTGTACAATCTCCTCACAAATTCGCAATAGGCCATCTTTCAATTTATGTTGTACGGGGGCTGCACATTCCGCCTAGGCGTGTTGACGGGGATTGAAGCACTGATTGAGTTCCTTTTTGGCGTCCTTTGAACAGTTCGATGCCACCGGTAGATTTGCCCGAAATTGAAGCAGTTTTCCTTTTTGACCCCTGCTCTTTTTAGCAAGCTCGAAAATCTTAGCAGAAACGGAAGAAGGAAATCCTGTGAGATCTTGAATTTTCAGCTCATTCCAAAAAGAAATAGCTTCCTCCTACGCTTTTTTTTATTTGAATGGGTAAGCTTTTGTCAGGCTGTTGAACACCTGCTGGAACAACTGGTTCTTATCCATTTTCGCACTCAAACTTTAATCACTGTCCGCGGTGCATATCGGATTCTCAAATTATGAACCGGATGTAAACAAACAGTCGCAACCACCGTACTTCACATGAACTGAGGTAAATCTGCACATGTTTACTGATTGATTTTCTGGTAATTTTATTGATACACTAGCTGAACCCGGTGCGTGCGCTGCTACGCTTGCAACTAAATCTAACTGGCACTTTTATGGTTTTTTTTTCTTGAATAAGCAGGGGTTCAAACTCCTATCAAAGCATGCTTCTTACCCGAGAAATACACGTTTTGTGTTTAAGTGTCCTGGATAATTCTCATTTTTGGTAGAAATTTGTGTTTCATTTGTATGGGAGCCCTCCCTTCCAGAATGGGTGGTTTCTCAAACCACCATACAATGATTGCCTTCAAAACCCCCCACATTCCAAATTTGGTTCCATTTGCTTGATTAGTTCTCGAACCATCGCACTGGGCTCATCGATTATAATAAAAATTTGAGTTTCATTTGTTTGAAGCCCCCCCACCACTTTCAGAAAGGGGAGGGTCTTGAACTACCATAGAAACATTCTTGCCTTCAAAACCCCCCACATGCCAAATTTGATTCGATTTGCTTGATTAGTTCTCGAGTTATGAAGAAATGTGTGTCTCATTTGTATCAGAGCATTCCTTCCTGAGAGAGTAGGGGTCTCAAATAATCATAAGAACCTTCCCCAGCCCCAAAAACCCCTTCATATAAATTTTCACGTTGGTCGGTTCAGAAATTTCCGAGTCTATAAGGGTCTGACAGGCAGACAGACAGACAGAAATTCATTTTTATGTGTATAGAAATCGAGCCTCCAAAAACCCCCAAATGCTAAAAGGTTTCATTCACTTGATTAGTTCTCGAGTTATGCAGAAATTTGCTTTTTATTTGTCTGGGAGCCCCTTCCCCCCATTTGAAGTGGGGAGGGATGATGAAGTGCCATAGAAACATTTCTTGCCTCCAAAAACCTCAACATACCAAATTTGGTTTCAATTGCTTCATTGGCTCTCGAGTTATGCTAAAAATTATGTTTCATTTTTATAGAAGTCTCCCCTTTTTATAGAAGTTTTCCCCGTAGAAGTCTCCTCTTTCAGAAGGCGGAGGGGCCTCAAACAACCTAAGAAACATTTATTTGCTTCAAAAACTTCCACATGCCAAATTTAGTTCCATTTGTTTGATTTGTTCTCGAGTTATGCAGAAATTCGTGTTTCATTTGTATGGGAGACCCCTCTTTCAGTAAGCGGAGGAGTCTCAAACCACAATAGAAACATTTCTTGCCTTCGAAATCCTCCATATGCCAAATTCGGTTCCATTTACTTGATTAGTTCTCGAGTAAGGCAGAAATTTGTGTTGTTTTTGTATGGAAACCCCCCTCCCTCCCTCTTCCAGATGGCGTTCCAGTCTCAAACTTCCATAGAAAAAATTTTGTGCCTCCAAAAACCTCCACATGCCAAATTTGGTTCCATATGCTTGATTAGTTCTCGAGTTATGCACAAATTTGTGTTTCATTGGTATGAGAGCCCCCCTCTTACAGAGGGCGGAGGGGTCTCGAGTTACTTTAGAAACATTTATTGTCTTCAAAAACCTCTACCTGTCAAATTAGGTTCCATTTACTTGATTAGTTCTAGAGTTATTCAGAAACTTGTGTTTCATTTGTATGGGATCCCCCCCCCCTCTACCAGAGAGGGAGGAGGGGTCTCGAACTACCGTAGAAACATTTATTGCATTTAAAATCCCCGAAATCCAAATTTGGTTCCATTTGCTTTATTAGATCTAGAGTTATGAAGAAATTTCAGCTTCATTTGTATGACAGCACCCCTTCTAGAAGAGGGAAGGGGTCTCAAACTACCATAAAAACATTTTTCGCCACCAGAAAACCCTACATGCCAAATTTGGTTCCATTTGCTTGATTAGTTCTTGATATATGCAGAAACTTCTGTTTAATTTGTATGACAGCCTCCCTTTCTAGAGAGGGGAGGGGTCTCCAACTACCATAGAAACATTGCTTCCCTCCAAAAACTTTCGCACGCTAAATTTGGGTTCCTTTGCTTGGTCAGTTCTTGAGTTATGCAGAAAAATGTGTTTCATTTGTATGGGAGCCCCCCGTTTCAGAGGAGGGAGGGGTCTCTTACTATCTTAAAACCATCCCCGGCCTCAAAAACCCGTGCATACAAATTTTCATGCCAAACGGTCCTTCCGCTCGCGAGTAAACCCCAACTCATTTTTATTATATAGATGATGTGTTTGTGAAATAACTCACTGAAAATATTTATAAAGGAAATATTGCGCCAAGTTTGAACGCGCATAATTAGAATGTATGCGAGGAGTGCATGGATTTTTTTCTTCCATGCCAAAAATGAATTTCTCGAAAACAAAGGCATATGGCATAGGCACCTATGATTTTCTTTTGTTACGCAACATTATGCTAGAACCCCCACCACAATATGTAACATTTCGTAACGCTAGATAGTACCCCCCCCCCCCTTCCTACAAGCGTTACGTAATTTATGGACGCCGCCTAATATTGGTTTTCCATGCTAACCGTGCCATCATGGAGCAAGTAAACCGCTATCCCATTTTGTGAGTGGCTCCAACAGCATCTTACTGTTGGTTGGCATCGTTTAAAATCGGTTTTCCAGCGTTATGAAAAATCACCTTGTTTTTCCGATGAAAGTCCACCATGAACGAGATTTGTAGTATGGGCCTATTCATAAACCACATAGACTTTTATGGGGGGAGGGGGGGTTTGACCAAAGTCTACGCTCCATACAAAATTTCAAAAATATGTATGGAGAAAAGTCTACGATGGGGGTGGAAGGCGTCTGAGATTTTCAAATATTAGTCTACGTGGTTTATGAATAGGCCATATGCGATGGTGCTCCGTCCTGCTGAAACACATAGTGATTATCTCCAAACACCTCTTGTACATATGGCTTGACAACTTTCTTTGGATGGTTAGGAAAACAAAATCCCGCTTTACTCCGAGGTTTTTCAAATTTCTGAAAATAGGCGCTCACCTTTCAAAAACTTTTTTATAACCACAGCACGAAAATCCTTCATCGCTGGTAAAAGATAAACACCGAATGAAAACAATCGAACATAACCTAAAAGCGTTTGTATAAAAATAGTGCAAAACTACACCAATACATACGTGAAGCATGTTGAGTAGTTGCACGACACCAATGGAAGGAAAAAGGTTATGAGAATATATTGGACACGGTGTATAGTGTACCAAAACTACCCCTGCTGCCACCCAATCCTGTTATCCAACACTGCTCGTGGATGTGCAGAGGCGGACTTGGCTTCCAATAAAACGAGTACCACGTCAACACATTCCTACTCTTTCCTTATTTGACCAGCATTCGGGCGAGGCCGGTGCCGGCATTGCCTTAGTATGACTCTTAAGCATCATCTATTGATTCCCTGTGTAAGAACAGCTGATCTGGCAGCAAGGGAGTTGCAACTTCGGGCAGTCAATCATGCTCATTATCTTGCTCATGCTTATAGAAACGGATAAAACCTTCAAATAGGATACAACAACTGCAGCTTATCGCTGTGATTAGCATGCTGTCTTGCTTTCTCAAACGAATATCTAAAGACTGGTCTGAAAATACGATACGATTCGACTCGTCTCGCCGTACGCATGTGCTCAATGAAAATCTCTTGGATACGAAACAATATTTTAAAATACTGAATCAAACTGTAAGATATGATCAACATATATTCACAATAATACGAAACTACAGTACCGTAAGACGGAATATTATTGACGAGCGGGGTAACATTGATCGGTTCATTTCATTTCATGAATAGTTCTAATAAACAATCTCCGATGATACAATTTCTGACTATGAATTATGTCTCTTAATCTAGTATTATTTGGCTTCCGAGATCTATAACATAGGTTTATATATTAAGTTTTTTGATTACCAAGAACTGAAAATTAAATTGAGCATAAAGGGTGTTCCGATCAAAATTTTATCAAACAGTAATGTGTGTGAGTAGATCAAAGTTTTTATTAATAGATCAAATTCTTTTTCTTTTTCAAGTCCAGTTAATACAGAGTACAGAAGAAATATTCAGCTAAGCTTCCTGTTTACCAAATGCGAATTGCCGGGTCTTTCGTCTAAAATCTGCCATAAGATGTTGTACAGTATCCTTGTCCACTTTATTTTCCGCAGAACGCCAGTTTGCGTTAAACTGTTTCTCGCTGACAACAGCTTTTTGTGTCTTCTTAAGTTCCACTTGACGATGGCCCAATATTGTTCAATTTTGTGGAGCTCTGGCGTGTCGGGAGGGTTCTTGTCCTTGGGCACCACTTGAACGTTGTTGGCAGCATACCACTCCATGGCATTTTTTCCGTAATGGCAAGATGCCAAATCCAGTCAAAATAGAACGGAACAATTGTGTCGCTTCAGGAAAGGCAGTAGACGTTTTTGTAGGCATTCGCTCAGAAAAATTTCCTGGTTGACGGTTCCGGTCGCAATGTAAACGTTGCTCTTCAAGTCACATGTACCGATGGCCTGCCACACCATCTTCGCGAGCTTTTACAGTTTCATGTGCTTGAAAATATCTGCCACCTTTCCCCGTACGGTTGCCATATAAAATTCCTGTCCAGGAAGCTGTTTAAAGTATGCCTTGACGTAAGTTTCATCGTCCTGTACCACGCAAACAAACGTCGTCAGCATCGTCGTGTAAAACTTTCGCGATCGGGCTTTGGCCGACGTGTTTTGTTTATCGTCGTGATTTGGAGTTACCATTTTCTTGTAAGTCGACAGTCTAGCTCGTTTTATAGCTCTATCCATGGTTCCAGGCGCAACTCCCAGCTTCTTTGCGACATATCGGACGGAGAGGTTTTTGTTGCGCTCGAAACAGCGGGTAACTCTTTTTGACGTCACTGTGGAGTCCGGCTTTCGATTACCCCCCGATCCAGCTTTCCTGGCTGTCTTTAAACGTTCACCGAGCACTTTTAATGCGTTGGTATAACAGTTGATTTAGCCACATTGAACAATTTTGCAAATTGGCGTGAGAGTAGTTTGGATTTTCGCCATGCACGTGCAAAATTTTGATGCGTGAAGTGCTAATTTCAAACATTTTGATAACTGAAGTGAAAATTTCAAAATCAAAATAGAAGCATGATTCTACACGCACACATCTTCAAAATCAGGGGTGTGCAATTTTTTTTAATCCATGATGATAGAAAATGCGTCCAGTTTAAGTCGACCAAATTTCGATCGAAACACCCTTTAGCTTCTTTTACTTTCAGCTACCGGGAATGTAAGCAATAAATGCTTGTCTTATAGTTAACATAACAGGTTAAGAAAAAGTTTCTATGATACGTTTGGGTTCTTCCTTAGAGGAAAAAGATTTTTATGAAATGTTTCAGTCTTTACCACACCTGCTATTTTTTGCATTGAGGCAAAGGGCCAATCTGGCAAACATTTTAATGAAGTTAGCAGAAGCAGATAATTTCTCGTCTCCATGCGAAGCGCTAGGAGTGGACAGTAATGTATTGCTAGAACGAATAGACATGAAGAGAAAGTGGATTGATAGTTCCGTATAGGGTAACGGCAGGCTTTGAAATTGAAAGATACAAGTTTGAAAACGAGCGGAAGGCATTTGAACGGTAGTATCCGATCAGGCGCATAACGTTTTGTCATACTACCTCATGCAGGGTAGGCAAGGGGGGAAATCCCCTTGACTGGCAAAAGGCTATGCACCGATCGGGCTCTTATACTACCTATTGCTTTTTTTCTAGTTCCAGCGATTTGTCCCTCTCCCAATACTGCCTAACACGGGTGAGAAATTATTTTCCGCTGTTGGGTTTATTTTTAGCATGCACCCCCTATTTCACACATTTGCAACATTTTAAATAAATTATAAAAAATTTGAAAAATTCAAATTCTAAAAATAAATAAAATAAAAATAATAAATATAAAATCAACACGGGGGGGGGGGGAGTGGGGTTTATTTTGTCTTTATATCTGAATGCGCGAAAATTGGCCTTAACTCTAGCCATAAGGATCTGCACGACCTCAGAATCGACAGTTTTTTCATATTAACCTTAGGTCGTTTTAGTAGATGTTCCTTTAGAATGACCCAGTATTTTTCTATTGGGCGCAGTTCGGGAGTGATTCAGATCTTTCGGCACGAAATCAACATCATTCACCTTATACTACTCTAGCACGTCCTTCGTGTGGTGGCATGATGCCAAATCCAGCAGAAGATCGTCGGACCGTCGTGGGCCTTCGGGAGAGGGAGAAGCCGCTTTTGAAACACTCTTCCAAATACACCTGTCCATTCATGGTGCTTGTGATAACCCAAGGTGCACTCCGCTTTACGCAAGTACAAATCGCTTGCCAAATTAAGAACTTCTTGGAAAACTTCGACATCTTCTGTGTCCGGAGATTCTCGGGAACATCACACTTATTCCTGGCAGTCACATTCAAGTTTTCCGGAATTTGATTGAAGTCCACCTTCACATATGTCTCGTCATCCATCACGCAGCAGTGTGGTTTCTTGAACTTCTGGTCGTACAACTTCTAGGCTTTTTGCGACCGAATTCTATTTCTCGCTACGGTTTGGGGACTTCTGAGCCTTAAACGTACGTAGTCCAGCTCGAGTTTTGGTATTCTGCACAAAAGTCTACACTTTTTAGCCGCATCTTGAGCTGAAGCGTTCGGTTTCTGTTTAAAGGCCCCAACCACGCGTTTATGATCGTTCTTGTTAACCTGACGGCTTTTTTTTCGGATATTCGCTTTCAATCAACAGTCAGACGTTTTTCAAACCGTTTTATAATACCAGACACCGATGAATTCGCGATTCCCAACATTTTCCGCGACAGATCCTTATTCTCAAAGTAGTCGTGCAAAACTTTTTCGCGCACGCACTGTTTTTTCGTCGTCATTTTGAAAACCTTTGCGCACCTGATAAAATCAAGTCACATAGTGTCAATAATATACATGAAACTATGTCTACGCAAAATTTTAATTAATTTTACCCAACGGATCAAAAATTAGAGCGATTTGAGTGTGTGCGCGGATTTTTGAAAAAAATGGAACAATTTTTTGCTAGAGCAAATGATTTTTATTCAAATTAATACCTCTTGCCTGAATTCACTTATATCAAAGCGAATATTTATTTAAGTCCCCAACAAGGTTGGCAAATATGTATGACGCTGGTAAGGCTTATGAGGGTTCTGACTACTGTTTATCTCATATGTCGAAATGGTCGAGTGGTACGAACACCAATCTGACAAATGGACGATATTCAGCCGCCCTGACATTATACAAAATAAAATGCAAATGATTTTGTGTCCATTATTATAGCATACTACAGAAGAAAAGAAAATATGCCGAATACTAAAACAGGAATGTATGATAAAACTTTGATGGAAAGCTGATATAGCGTTTTTTTGGGATAATATTGTCTTGCATACTTTGAGGCTGTTAGTATGAAATGAACACAAATATTCGACGTTTTTTGTCAAACAGTGAACACATAAACTGACCTTACAATATAGAATATTCTTTTTCTGTTCACAATTTAATCACAGAAGCCTAGTAATTTTCAAGAAATGTATATACATAGGGTATGTGTCCCTTGACTCTGGAAACAAAATTTAACTAGCTATACACCTGCTAACATATGTTCAATAAGCCATCTGGTAGTATGTATCACGAAAAGTTACCCAACTCGTTTTATAAAGTCAGATGCTTTCGAGGGATATGGATTTAATGTCGGTTTATGGGTATCAAATTGGGTCTTATTATGGATGCAAGTTCGTCCCATTTGATGGATTTGTTATTAAATGTTGTCTACGACGATTTTTTACTGATTTTTTAATTCAAGGCGTTGCCAGCTGTATTCGCTCTACCCAAGAAACAATTTCATAAATCAGACTAAACTTAAACTGCTAAAAAGCACTTAAGTAATTTTTACATATAATTTAGCGGCCATTCGGGAATCAAAAATTTATAATTCGCTCTACACAGATTTTGTTTCTTAAGTTTGTGTTAAAATGAGCCATATGAAAAACATTCAACCGAAACTCAGACATTTTTATCGTAAATGTTACCAATAACAACATTTTTACTACGCTTTTCATACAACAGGCCATAGTTAGGAACATAGAAAAAAAATATGTCCCTAACATTGGGTCCACCGTTTTCTTGTTAAATCCTTGTTATTTTACTTATGTGACCTGTTAGTTTATAACATATGACTATATTCTGTACATCCCGACTGCATTATTTGGTTTATAGGTTCAATTTCGGCAAATTTGATCATTCGAAGATCTTATAAATCTGGTCAGCTTAATCAGTAAAGTCATAGGGTCTAAAAAGTTAAGGAAATCGAAAATCACGCGGAAGTGAACAACTATAAATTGATTAATAATGTCTCAACTGCTTCAGAATACATCGGTCATCCTAAAAGCAACATGATTTTGTTGAATCCTAGAGGGTTTGAGCTGTTTACTGGAATACCTGTTACTAGAAATTAGAAGAAAAATTAGTATCTTCCATTTAATTCCAACTACCTTTGCTTATCTTCGACAGATACGCGTATTTCGTCTACAATGTGCAGACTTCTTCAGTGTCTCGTACTAATAACTCGACTTATTAGTACGAGCCACTGAAGAAGTCTGCACATTGTAGACGAAATACGCGTATCTGTCGAAGATAGGCAAAGGTAGTTGGAATTAAATGGAAGATACTAATTTTTCTTCTAATTTCTATGATTTTGTTGATTATCGCCGAATTAATGACATATTTGAACATAGGCCGAATCAAGGAGCTAGGCTAACATTACATCCCGTTACCCTATCTGAGGTTCTAAACAAACCTTCGTAGCTAGCTATACATTCTTAAGGACTACTTTAAACATTTTTAAGGACTTATTTATAAGGAAAAATTTAACAATTAAGCTCAAAAAGTTATATTGTTATACTACATAACATTCCAACCTAATTACACTTTGGAAAAAAAAATTGACATCTCCTTAGCCATCGTGAGTGGGATGGATAAATATGAATAATACCCAATAAAAAATAAATAATCATAGTTCAGTAAACCAACACAATTCAATAATCTAATCTTTTCCCTCAGGTCTCGGCCACATAAAGTTCTGGAAAATGGCCCAAACATTCACAGGACTGAAACTTCAAGGCGAGCTTGGCCGTTTCGGAAAAACGGAAATCTCTGACATAATCGGTATCCTACCGATGCCCGATGAAAAAGTGCTCTCCGGATGCCAGTGGGGAAACGTTCTCGTTTGGGAGGGTGGCTTGATAAAAATAGAAGTTTGTCGTAAGGGACGAAAACCCTGCCACCAAGGTCCCATAACGCAGATTACTGTTCGCGACGCTGAGGTCATGACTTGCGGAATGGATGGATTCATAAGGATCTGGTTTTGGGAGACTGTGGAGCTAGCTGACCCTCCAGACGATGATCGTGTCGTTCAAATAGAACCAATTATGGAGTACAGAATAGGAAATGAATCGTTGCATAGCGAATTGATGTGTTTGATCAAGAAGCAGGGAGATTTCGAATGGTATGCTCAGGATGGAAACGGCGGAATTTGGATGTGCGATATAACACCCGCTTACAAACCGGCTGAGCCCCAGCAACTTCTCAAGTGCCACTCGGGACCAATAGTGGCTGTTCAAGCTAGTCCGACCACGCATCACGTGGCCACCTTGGGCAGTGACGGAAGATTATTCATGTACGATTATTTAAAAAGGAAAATGTTATTTGAACATCGATTCAGCTCAAAAGGTCGAGCCATGCTTTGGCTTCCTATAACACTTGATCCTACAGGTATGGTTTTGATACTAGGATTCGAAGATGGATTGATTCGAATTATGTTGATTAACTTGGAATCCGAACCACACCTGAAGCTTGTTCAAATCATGAAATCCCATTCGGAAGCAATCACAGTATTTTCGATCAATGAGCAGAAGACTGTACTTGTATCAGGATCTGAAGATAAATCAATATTCGTACATCAACTGATCAAAGGAAGTCCTCACGTATCTATAGAACCCGTTGGCCTGGTTTACACACCGTCAGCAGTGTCTGCAATCAATTGGAAACCAAACACGATTGCCACAGTACTCATTGGATGTCGTCATGGGCACGTGTTGGAAGCTGAGCTTCCCGTAGAACCTGCTTCGTACACCGACATGTCATATCATTTGAAAAACTTCGCCATAAGGCAGCTGACCTTTCAATCAGTCAAGTCTGAGATTAAGAGAAATATAAGAATTGCGGAAATTGAGGAGCGCAAACAGCAAAAACGTGCCAGGAAAATGAAGAGCTTGGAAAGAATTCGAGTTGAGAATCCGGAAGTAGACATAGACGAGAACGCATTCCTAGAAGATTCTGAAGAAGAAGAAGAATTAGAACCACTGAATATTCCCAAGGTTCCAAATGCTGTGCTTTGGATTCAGTATACGAACGAAAATAGCCTCTGGCTGTCAATGGGTGGATACGACGCTGGATTCGTTTACGAATACGGATTCTATGACGAGGATCCGATTTCATGTACACCAGTTTCCGGAGCAGAAGACACCGAGATAATGTGCTATTTAAAGGAGTAAGTATAATTTCTACTATTGGCATTACAACATTTGGATATGGTTTACTTTCATTGCAGCCATAAATATTTAATATTTGGTATGGGAGACGGATCTATTAGAGTAAATCGTACCAAAAGAGACTTTCGTGACTTGAATGAATTCTGGTCCTTGAACATGCATTATAACCTTAATGGAAAGGTAACGGGTTTGGCATTCAGCTACGACTACCAGTATCTCTTTAGCATCGGCACAGATGGCAATCTTTTTGCCTACAAATGGTATGACTATACGAGTCCAGTTGAAACTGCCAGTGAAACGGAAACTGCCAGTGAAACGAAATCTGTCGAAACGGTCAAAAGCGTCGATGATATCGATGATCCTGCCTTCCTATCATTAGAACAGCAGATGATCAAACAAGAAAACGATAGGAAAGCAAAGCTGCTCAGCGATGAGAAAAATCAAGTCCTCGATACCGTAGCGGAATATCGGGAACAGTTTGAAAAGATATTAGCCAGGAACCAAGCTTTGCCAGAGTCACAGCGGTTTGAGATGAAAGATTTTATATTGGACGAAAGAATCACTGCTAACTTGAAGCAGGAATTAGAAAGTGATATGGATCTTGTCCGTCGAAAGACGGCGTTCGATGTCGAAAAGACTCGTCTCTCGGGAGAGAAATTGAAAAAATTCTTTCTAGCAGAAATGGAAAGCGTGCCCATTGAAGTCCTTGGTGTGGGGTTTGTTGAAAATCTAAGGCATGAGCTTGAGGACATGTATTGAAGGTGCTTCTTCTTACAGGATTCCGACTTCGGTGAAGTCATTTAGGATTGCAACGCTAAATGATGAATACTATCAGACGGTTGTAGACTTGGAGCATCGGATTGAAGAAGAGGAAGCAAGGCGAAGGTAAACATTTTCATAGAACGACTGATTGTTTCAGTAGAATGTTTCAATACTTATCTAACGTTACCAATTCCTTCCCCAAAGACGATTCGTGGAAATGTGTAAATCACCGGAAGACAGGTTTATGTAGAATAACGTTCTTTTAAATCATGAACGCATGAAATTCGTGGTTTTGTAGATAGGTGGTTTGTTTTTACTGCACTTTATAATTGCTTTATGACTGAGAAAGTCATGTTTCTTCCAAATTGCTTTTTTTCAAGAGTCCGCTTGTTTTGTTGATTATAATTTTAACAATTTCGTTTTGAGGTTTTCTACAATCAAAAATTAATCATATATGAATGAATGAAAGTAAGAGAATATCACGTAAATCTATGTGCTCTGAGGTTGGCGTATAAATATGAGCATCTAGTTTGCAAAGAATGAGTTATAACTATAGTCACTAGATTCATAGTCTGGCGGATACAACAACGGGAGCCAATTCGAACTGTCAGTTGGCGGAGCCAATCGAGCATATCTCGAGTAATTCATGTTAAGCGCCTAAAAGCTATTTGTAAACAACGTTGATTTCTCACAAATTACGAGAATCCCACTATATCCTGCTACTCCATATGGTAGAACTAACATTCTTCTACTAAATGCTGCTTTAATTTCACGAGAATGATTCAAGATTCAGGAGAAATTGATATTTAAAGTAATTGTTTACAAATGCCTTTTAGGCCCTTAACATGAATTACTCGAGATATGCTCGATTAACTCCGCCAACTGACAGCTCCCGTCGTTGTATCCGCCAGACTATGAATCTAGTGACTATAGTTATAACCAGTGCAGTCATTTCGTCCATTTGAATAAGTTTACCAATAACTTGTTGCAGAAGTTGCATTTCCCTCCCTCGGATATGTGATCTGGTCGCAATGGGTGCGCAATGGATGGCAACCAAAGACATATTTTGACTTGCCACACACCCATGTTGATTATTTTTATTTAATGTTGGTCACATATCTGGCATTGATGCCCTCATTGCTCAAACCATCCAGCTTTATTAAATTTTATTAAAGTTTTATGAAAGCCACTAAAAATCAATTTGATTTTATTATGGCAGTAAGACGTGCCAATAGGTTTCAAATTGTAGTCAGGTTTATGAGAACTTACACAGCTTGTTTACAGCGCTCTTAAAACCTTATCTTCTAAAGTTCATTTTACTCCTATCAAAGGTTTTATATTGAGTGTATAAACTCGTAAAATGCTGTTTTGAAATGCTGTTTTGGGATTCATTCAAATTATCTTATTATGTACAGTTGAAAAAGCATTTTAAAACCATTTTGCTCCAGCAAATGCATTTAATGGCAAATTGGCATTGATGAAAGTCACCAAATGACCAAATAGTTTTATAGTAGCTATTGCGAAGCCATTGTTTGGGAGCCTTGAATGCTGGTTCAGTCTGGTAGGGCTCTTTCCGCAGTAATAACGATGTGTGAGATTTCTTCACGGCTGCAACACCTTTCTTATGCGTTCCCTGACATGATGAGCCACGCTTAAATATAAATCTAGCTGGACAGATATATATATTGACAGACAATGTGCCAAAGATTATTGACATTCGTAGGCAATCGACTGTTGGATTCACTAAGTACAAGTTTTATCAAAACTAGGAACGTGTCGCCATTCTTATTTTGTTATTTCTTATTTTAAAGAATCATACTAAAAATACCACATTATAACAATGTACACTCGTACGAATGGTCAAATTTCGCGACAAAAATCGAAGACTATTACTTTTCGACACATGATCTATCTGTTAGTTTGGGAGGTGACTAGGGTGGTCCTTTTAGAGTCATAATAAAACAAATAACTTTTTATTTTTATTATTTTGAGGAATTCTTGCTTCTACAGAATTGAAGATAATTTAAAGTAAGTAAACAAATGTAAATATATCAACACAGACATACAGGGACAACTCTTGCATTTTCTTCATCGATAACGCATTTATCTGCCAATTCAAATGTTTTTAGTTCGTAGTATCGCCACAGGTGGCGCATATAGTCGATTCCCTTAAGTTTGACGTTAGCACACTTTCTTCATCTGCCCAGCTTTATCACCCATCACAGCGTGCTCAACAAATGGGAAAAGTAGGCTGTGCCGTTCAACATGTTTGACGTGTTTTTTTTTCTTGCGGTGATTTCCAGATAAAAATTAATGAAAGTTTTACAGAGAAAAGCAGTGATTAGTCCTTCAGAATTCAGTTGTTTGTATAATTTGTGTAAAATTTGTGTAATCTGTTTCAACGAGAAGCCGGACGTCTCAACAAAATTGGAGAAATTACTTTTTCCTCTAACCAGTAGATGCCTTGACTCTCAAATCGAGTTCACGTGAAGCCGGTGGTGATTTTTCTGTGTATTTTCTACGAAATACTGAATTTTTCAACAATCCTAACCGAAAATGTCGAAAGAATCCGTATCGCGGAACGTCACGGAAACCCTTCGGCGAAAGTTACGTGCGCAACGGGCGCTGGCTCGCGAGATGCGTCTTCCTCCTCCGACACCGACCAATCGGCCGGAAACCGACGATACGACGGAGTGCTCTGTCCCGATCGCGAGTGACACCGTGGCCGGTGTGAAAGCCAAGCTAGGGTTGATTGATACCTGCTTTCCGGAAAATCCTTTTCCCGCGCACCAAGAGATTGTGTGCTTACCAGAATCGTAAAAACGGCTGGGCACGAAGGAGAAATTGGTTCTGTTATTTGCGGAAAACTTTCGGCGGCAGTACAAGGAAAGGTTCCCGCACCTGAATCCGTTGATTCATGCGCTGCCGAACGAGTGCGCTGTTCAAAAGTTTGTGTGCACGTCGCTGAAGCTATCGTTTTTCCTCTTTCCCGATATGATCGGGTCATGGGAGGAAATTGCATCGTTCCTGGCGGATTACATATTTTACGAGCCCCCGCCGGATCAGATTAATATGGCAACAAATCAGGCTGAGCAACGCATTGGGTCCTGAGTGGCATTGGGAGCCTCTTTTCATCGACTTTCTCTCTGTGTTCCTACGGCTATGTAAAAACATGTTCGAGTATTTTCAACGCACAGAACGATAATATAAAATATAATTACGGGTCCAATATGTCAAAAACATCAGCAAATTGTTTAATAGACAAGCTATTGACGAAAGAGGGGGTCGACGGGGAGAGTCTCTCACTGTTGCTTGAGACCTGATGTATTGTTCAGCTTGAAAAAAAAAATATGTCAAATTTTGAAGACAATAGCTAATATTTCTCAAAACGGACACATCTGGAGTTGGATACCGGTGACTCGTGATGTGGTATGTGCTCTCAATGACGTCGAGCGAGACAGGTAATTGTTACCCATTATATTTATATTAATAAAAAAATATTTTTAATAGGTTTGCGTCGACCATCGGTTAAATCGGATGAACCGGTTGTGTCGATACTTTGCTCCGCAATATTTTGTTATCGGGCGTAGCGTTTTGTCTTTTGTTTCGGTTGGCTATTATACGTTGCGCGAGAGATCATCAGAAGTCGTGGTTCGCCGGGTAAGATCGGTCGGTGGTGTGGTACATAATTAACCACCATCCCATTTTGTAAGAGACTCCAGCGGCATCCGTATTGTTTTCCTAACGAAATACCACTATCACACTCTGTGAGTGGCCCCAATAGCATCGTTACTGTTGGTTTAAATCGGTCAATATCGGCTTTTCAGCATTATTAAAAATCATTTTGTTTTCCCAATGAAAAACCACAATCACACTTTGTGAGTGGCCCCAATAGCATCCTTACTGTTGGTTTAAATCAGTTCAAATTGGAAATCGGTACTAATTACACCTCACAGCTTATCGTTAACCAAAACGAACCCAGCTGCCACCCAATCCTGTTATCCAAACACCCAGTGATTTCTCGTGGAAGTGCAGTGGATTCCGCGGCTTCCAATAAAGCGAGTATCACGTCAACATATTTCTACCCATTCCCTATTTGACTTGCATGCGGGCGAGGCCGGCGCCGTATTGCCTTAGTTTGGGATCACCAGTTTTTACACATTGAAGATGTATGTTAGTCCCAAGCATCATCTATTGGTACTCTGTGTAAAAACAGCTGATCTGGCAACAACGGAGTAGCAACCTCGGGCGGTCAATCATGATCATGCTCATGCTCATGCTCATGCTCATCACAGCGTGCTCAACAAATGGTGCAGGTATTAGTGACGATGATTTGTAGTGCACAATGTTCAATGTTTTATGCCTGGTTGTCTGTG
This sequence comes from Aedes japonicus, assembly GCA_034211315.2. Lineage (NCBI taxonomy): Eukaryota > Metazoa > Arthropoda > Insecta > Diptera > Culicidae > Aedes > Aedes japonicus. The sequence continues at coordinate 43,214 of JASCZW010006961.1, read as the reverse complement.
ATATAAATGTAAATAAATAAATGGAAATGGATTAGTATAAAAATTTAAACCGTTAATAAAAAAAATCTCTGCTTGATACGCTCGTTGATACTAACTGTTGATGCTGCTGATAGAAAGTTATGCAGAAAAATGCAAAACTACCAATTTAAAAATGGGATTTTCTTCAGAAGGGTATAGAGGGGACAAACGATTTTTCATAGGTCGTGTAAATGGAAGTTTCAACTTTAAATTCACGTATTCCGTGTTTGTAAATATTTGCATAGAAGGAAGTAAGATATCTTGACAAGACTTGTTTATTTTACACAATCTCTTCATTTTTTAAATACAATAACTAGCTATTATTTCGTGCGAAATTATTTGTCCTAAAAGTCGTCCAAAGAAAGTTTTCAAATTCAAATTGAAATTAAGATCTAGAGCTCAAAACTGTTTTATAAAACTGTTATAAAACGATACGTAGATAAGGAGTGCATCGGAAATAAGCTATCCACAAACTTTCTTTCAAATTATGTTGAAAACCGATATTTTATTCATACAAAAAATTGATCCTTTATTGTACGAGGTTAAACTTGAACATAATGAAAACTGGATGAAATTAAAGTTATTCCTTCACGAATTTTCGAACTTTGGATCGAATGCTCTTCATCAAGTTCCGGACAAGTGTTGCATCGCATTTTTTTGGACGCTTGAGCCCAAATTTTTTTGAACTCCTGCATGTTCCAGCTGCCTTACCATTCTTCTTGAAGACCCTCTTCATGATTGCCCAGTAACGTTCGATGGGTCGAAGCTGAGGGCAATTTGGTGGATTGATATTTTTCTCAACGATATCTATACCCTTTTCCGCAAGCCAATTGAGAGTAGTTTTGGCATAGTGAGCCGACGCTAAATCCGGCCAAAACAGTGGAGGTGTACTATGCTTCTTATATAAAGGCAACAATCTCTTCTGGAGACACTCAGATCGATAGATTTCCGCATTTATAGTTCCGGTAGTGTAAAAAAGGGTTGACTTCAAACCACAGGAACATATTGCTTGCCATACCAGTACCTTTCGACCGAATTTCTCCACTTAAATCGACCTGTCCGCATCGCTCACATCCTCCCCAACGACGGCAGTAAAGTATTGTGGACCTGGAAGGGTTTTTGAGTCGTCCTTTACATAGGTCTCATCGTCCATCAAAACGTATGCATCCGGACGCTGCAAAAGACGCGAATACAATTTCCGGGCCGTTGTTGCTGCTCGCTTCTTCTGTTCTGCACTTTGTTTCGAGATTTTCTGCTTCTTGTAGGTCTTCAGGTGGTTTCGCCTCTTGATACGCTGGATCATTCCGACACTCGTTCCTGCTTTTTTGGCCAAATCACGTATTGACATCGATTTGTTCTTCATGATTAGAGATACTACTTTCTGCTCCAGTTTCGGGTTGGAAGAACCGGGTTTTCTGCCTCTTCCTGGTAGCTCATCCAAAGAATAGTGTTCCCTAAACTTATTAATGATGGTTTTAACACTCGCATGATGAATTCCAAACCGCTTCGCCAATTTTCGCATAGTAATACCCTTCTCACTTAGCCATGTGTCCAGAACCTTAATTTTCACTTCCTTTTCAATACGCGACATTTTGAAAACGCAGAATTTGAACCGCACAATCAAGTAAACAAAAGAAAGCTGACAGTTAAACGCACAGCATGCAGTGTTCAGAGCATAAAAAACCATCACAAATACATGCGCACAACGCAAATGTATGTGGATAGCTTATATTCGATACACTCCTTAAGATATAAATAAAGCTTTTAGCGCAAAGATTCATAAAATAAAATTATCTACAATTCTATAGAAGCAAGAGTTCCTCTAAATAACAATAATAAAAAGCTAGAATTCTAATTATAAACATTAAAAAACCACCCTAGTCTCCACCGAAACCTAAAGATAGATCTTATATTTTACATTAAATCTTCCGAAGCCATCATGCATCTAAACTTAATGGTTTTCGAGTTATCGATTTTTGTCGCGAAATTTGGCCGTTCGTACCATAGTGCAATGGTATACAAACAATCTTATAACAAAAGACAAGAACAAAGTAAGGTGAACAAAATGATAGGTTTATTGAACATGAAACGACGAGGTATGCTTCGAAGACTTTCAAAGCACATAAAAACTAGACATCTATTACTTAAATTACAAACAATTGAAGAAGTTACGAAACGCCCTCTTGAATTTATAAACGTAACACTGACTAACCAATTAAATAACATAAAGAGACGCAACGACCTCCCAAAATCTTTTCAAGGAAACCTCTCCTTCTAAGTCCCATCAGTAAACCATAAAAAATATTCTATTGGGACTGCTGAGACTTGTAACATCAGACATTACTAAAGCTGGTAGAGCTCAAATATCTCGACGACATAATGGCAATTTATTTTTGATTCGAGAAAACTGCGCAAAAAGACTTTGTTGCAGAAGCTGAATCTATGAATATGGTGTATGATAAAGTTGCAGTTCTTGACTTATTCACCAACTTTTTCCAACGGTGCGTTGCCCTAAGTGGTATGCTAAATTTTCTATATGTTTTGTCATATTTAAATGATATCCAATGATGAATAGAACAGTATATTGTGAGACTAATTTGTCAAATAACAAAAGACAACAGTTTTACCATACGTGACATTTTGAAAATCAGCTTCTTTGACGTATAACCAGCAAACGAATCGTATTTGGCCGAAATGACTATTTACCGCACTGGTTGTTACACAAACAAAATTAAGCTATGTTATTCCTTCTTTTTCAACAACAACAAACCCCTCAGTTTCAGACAACTTAATTTTGAATGTCATTACAGTATACAAACGCGATATCACATATTTGAATCACTAAATTTGACATAAATTCTCGCAATCTTTCATGTAAATATGAACCCCACTCAAAGGTCAAATTTTACACTTTGTCGATGGTTGTGAGGGTTTATCGCATGCTTTCTAGCTGTATGTTAGACCAATAATTTGAATAACTTTTCACATATTTTGTTTTTTTATTTCGCTGTCACATCGTAGGACGTTTATATAAAGGCACAAACATCAGATGTGATACTGGCGGAATATGCCGCAATTCACTTTTAGATTTATTACATTCAATCTAAGGGAAATGACTGAAAGCACACTTTCTCATTTCTTTAGCAACCTATGTTGTTATTCATTCGTTCATTTTATAGAATGAACAACCAAAATATCTGCACATGGGATAACAACTGAATGTAACAAGCATTGACGTTTGCACACCTCGCTCGCCTGGCCTCGTCCATGCAACCGTTGCCTTTAGTAGATATCAAAGGAAAAGGGAAATGAGCAGTCGGAGAGAATAGTGCTCAATTTTTTCTCCAAACGGTTGAGACTTATGCATTAACTTTAGTCCTAGCCCTATACGGTTTATGGTTGTAGCGCCGTTACTCGCTCTCTGAAATGATAACAAATTAAATGTAATTGCACCATTTTCGAAGAGGGTGAATGTTTTAATCATGTTAAATATCTGACTGTTCGAAATGAATCACAGACAAAAGTAACTTAAGACTGACGATGACAAGCATATAAATTAGATTTAGGACGTAGAGCGCCCGCTCAGGAAACAGCATTTGAGGCAGTAGAGTAATCCTTTCGATATATACTCTAATTGTTATGTTTTTTATTCTCTGTGCGTAGAGTAACGATTATGAGGCACCAAGAGTGGGCAGTTATGTTTGCTAGAATGAAATATATAAGAGAAAGTGTTGAACGTTCCGTCAGTGTACGGTAGGTTGGTAGGTCAGTGTACTGCAGCGCCATCTATGCAGCGTAATTTGGAACTAATATGATAATATTAAAATACTAAAAATAACATACTGAGAAACTTTGCCGAAGACGGAAACTCTCTTGCGTTTAATTTAGAAAAGATAGACTGTAGTGCCATCTATGCTGCATGATGTGGAACTAATATGATAATGTCCAAAGACGACGAATGACATACTGAGAAAGTTACCCCATGACTGCATTTCTCTAGCGCCTCATTTGGAAAAGATAATCTGCATCGCCATCTCTACAGTATACATAATGTGGAGCTATTGGAACTAATAATATAACAATGTCAAACGACGACAAACAACATACTGAGAAACTTTGCCGAGGACGGCAAATCTCTAGCGATTAATTTAGAAAAGATAGACTGCGCACAGACATTACCACGGGCGGGTTGAATTCGTGGTTTTATTATTTCCTAATTGGTACAAAATGTTGCATTCAAAAGAAAATTGCAAGAAAAAAATAAGCGAGATAGAGGTGTGTGTCAAAAAAAGAGTTCTGAACACTTTTAAAACCATGTTTTTGTTCAATCAACCACTGCTATTAATTACTTCTTTTCTGCAATAAACATATTTAAAACAGAGATATTTAAAGCATGTTTATCCCTTAAAAACACTAAATGATAAGTATTCAAAGTTTAAATGAAACTGTTATATGGGATTTTTTGACGTAGGACTACGTCTTTGATTGCTATACTAGGGTACAATTTAACCGCCACGAAAAGTAGTCAGGTTTTGAGCGTTAATATCTTAGTTGTTTCTCAAGAGATTTGCAAACATGTTTGCACCAATCGATCGAATTTTTTCTACGCATCAATTTCAATAGAAAACATTGTTGGTTTTCAATAGAAAACATTGTTCTTCTATTGAAGAATTCATAAACGTTGAGCCTTGCCTTGAAAAGTATATTAACCCCTTCAGGACTATGGCTGTATAAAATCACAGACTGAATCAAAGTGTACACTGTCTTAGACAAATTTACCCTACCTCAATTCTTCTATCTGGAAAATATATAAAACATATGAGTATAATGCATAATTGAGGACCTAGGAATTCTTGAATGTGAAGAAGTTCAAGAAGAAAAAATAAATGCCTAATTAATAGTGTAAAGCTTTGTTTTAGAATATGGTACACATGCATAGGTATTATTAAATACTCATTGATAAACGTTAAATATGTTCGTATCTTTCTGGGATGAACTTGGTTATCCAAAATGTTTTTGAGTTCAGAACTTCAGATCTACAGTTGTAACAGTAGCTTTTAGGACTATATAAGGTTACGATATGTATTTAAACATATTAAACGAACCTTTTGGAAGGATAATAGACATCATTTGATAATTTTGTTATGTTCTAGGTCATCCAAACTGTCCTTGAGTTCAAAACTTAACGTCTAATTACTATAGCTTTTCGAGCTATACATAGTTACCATATTGAGTGTATATTTTCAAACGTAAAAAAACATTATGAGATAAACTGGGATGATCAAGGTTATCCAAACTGTCCTTGAGTACAGAACATAAGATATATGATTGTAACAGTAGGTTTAAGGATGATGCAAAAGGGCAATATATATTTAACAATAGTGTGGAAGGTCAACGGCCATAATGCAACAATCTTGGAATATTCTAGGTCTTTAAAACTGTTCCTAAGCTCAAAACATAGGCTATACAGTTGTAACAGTAGTTGTTTGGGTTACATAAAGTGACTATATGTATTCAATCATATTGAATTTATCTTTTGTAAAGTCAACAATCCCTATTTTATAGCTTGGTGATCCTCTGGGTAATCCAAACTGTCCTGGAGTTTAGAACTTGCAATCTACAGTAGTAACAGCAGCTTTTTAGGCTGCACAAAGTAACGCCACGTATTCAAGCATACTCAGTGAATATTTTTGAACTTAAAAATACACAAAAAGATATTCTTGAGAAGTCATCCAAACTGTCCTGGCGTTGAGAACTGAAGATTTACAGTTGTAACCAAGGTTGCGGCTTATCATTTTTGACTTGTCCATATTCATTTGCCGATAGCTCTTCTCAGAAGCTCAATTTCAAAATATGATGTATGACGAACTTATGGTGCTTGAGTAGAACTACAACTTTGTTCAACAGTACATAGCTCTATCTTTTATATCTGAGGAATAAGAGCATATATTCGCAGTGATCTTCGCGATGATATTCGCGGTGAAGATCACGCGAATATCGTCGTGAAGATCACTGTGAATATACGCTCTCATGTCGAAGATATAGGAGTTAGAGCAATGTACTGTTAGACAAAGTTGTAGGTCTACTCATGCACTACAAGTTCATCATACATCATATTTTGAAATCGACCCTCTGAAAGGAGATATTGGCCAATGAATATGCCTGAGTCAAAAATGATAAGCCGCAACACTGGTTGTAACAGTTAGTTTTAGGCACCGCAAAGTAGCAATAAACATTCAAACCTATTCAATTATTATTCTTAAAAGATAACAAACATTATAATGCAATATGACATCTGCTAGTTAATCCAAACTAACCTTGAGATCAGAAGTTGTAACAAAAGCTTTCTGAGTTATGCAAAGCTACGATATGTATTGAAACATATTCTCTAAATATCTTGAAAGAACAACAGACAGTATGAGATAATCGTTGAATGTTCTAGGTTATCCAACCATTCCTGAAGCTCAAAACTAAAAATCTACAGCTGTAACAGTAACTTTGTAGGCTAAACAAAGTTAAATTATTGTGTTTGGCATAGAATATCCCAAGATTATCTTATAATGTCTGTTGGTCTTCCAGGGCATTCATTGAATAAGTTTGAATACATAGCATAACATTCTCTAGCGGATAAAGCTACTGTTACAACTGTAGATCTTAAGTTCTAAACTCCAGGACAGTTTGGACGACCAAGAACGAAAAAAAAATTCTATCGTTTCTATGTTCTTGAGCATCAAATCGATCAGAGTACACCAAGTTGCTTGTATTACAACGCCTGGAAAAAAAAATTAGGCATGAAAGGGTTAATTCAAAGAATGTTGAATTTTAGAATCCAAATGGATAAGAATTACATTTACCAAAACATTGAAAGTTCAATAACTCTGTATATGGGTCATTCCATATCAAGTGACCAGAGAAATGCATCGACCCTCTTCGATTCGAACCAAAATTGGATGATATACTTGTTCTAGGCTGCTAATCAAAAATCCAAAGTTTTAGACCAATCGGTGAACCCCTCGGCCCATGGGCTGCCCCCATTTTTTTGAGATTTTTGAAAAGTCTAAATTTTGGTTATTGAATATCTCAATAAATAAAAAAGCTACAAACAATGATAGATATTTTTCTGTAAGTAAATTAAATTTGCTACCAAATAAATATTTTTAATATTTTTTACAGTGTTGCCAACATTGTTATTTTTGTGGTTGAAATATTAAATTGCGTTTTTCTCAAAATGCCCCACCTTTTTTTCAATTTTTATGGCTCCAATGTGTTTAGCAGAGTTTTTTACATAAGAAACACTTATCGAGTTATTAGTACGAGACACTGAAGAAGTCTGCACATTGTAGACGAAATACGCGTATCTGTCGAAGATAAGCAAAGGTAGTTGGAATTAAATGGAGATTACTAATTTTTCTTCTAATTTATAGTTACTTATCGAGGAAAAACAATTTGCTCCGTCATGGAGATATTGACTTTTAAACATATCATGTTTTATAATCAATGAATTAAAATTAAAAAATAGTGTAAATATATTCAAAGGGTTTTCTGAAAATGAGTCTAATAACAATCACAATAGGTGATTGTGCTAGCAATTATTGATTGCCAGATTCTAATTCGGATTCAGCACCGCATAACAGTGGAAACAGACAATTATAGAAAAATCTTCAGTATTACCATCTTGCGTTATATTTGTGATTGTTTTTCAAAACAGATATTCATGCAAGGATTCATTTTTTTTGTCAATCGAATCATCAAGCTCTCTATCTATCTTTCTAAAAAAAATAAAAATGAAATGGAACGGTATGTCACGATTTAACTCAAGAACAGGTTTACAGATTTCTTATTTTTTTTTAAATCTGTTCTTCTTTGGCTGCATCGGGTTAAAAAAAAAACATACGAACTTACGCAACGAGGTTTGCCGGGTGAGCAAATAAAAGAGCAATTTTATATTTCACATCTAATTAACAAATTCCGCATAAAATAAAATTTATTTCATGCTGCGTTTTGACTTTGCAGTACGTGTTGAATTTTTAAGGTTTTTCAAAATCAGATTAAAAATGGTACCCGTTTCTGAGCTCGAAGTACTCTTCATAAGAACAGTTCCATCGGCTGTTGGAGCTGCCGAATGTATTCCGCGGATGCCAAGAATGGGTTGAGCATTAGCAAATCTGACTGCCAAATGTTCTTTTTGCTTCTTTCACTGCCGTGATGCCACAAACTCATTGGCGTAACTACTGGGGGTGCCAAGGGGGCCAAGCCCCCCCCAGGATTCTGTAGGCCCCCCCCCCCCCAGGATTTTTTCCTAATATATTTTTAATTTGAAATGAAACACTATTCATAATTTCTAACGAATTGTATGTAGGGTTTTTCTTGTTTTTGTACTTTGCTCTCTCTAGTAATTCTTTGAACGAGTAACTATTTCTGAAGGAGTAAAGTGCACATACCCTCTTCCCCACACTTTTCTTATATCCCACTGTACCTTATAGGATGAAAATTCGGTACATATATCAAGAAAACCATAGTTAACGACCATGAGATCCATGAGAATTCTGATATATCAACATTACATCCATTCGCTAGAACCAAAGATGTGAAGAGAAAGTATCGATAGGTCCTAAAGCGCTCGGTAGGTTATGTAATTGAATAGAATTAGTTTGAAATTGAGCATAGGGCTTTTGTTAAGCAGTATTTCGAAACAAACGTGCTTGATCGTGCTCAAATAACGTCGAAGGCACATTATGGTTCTTGCGATGTGAAATCTATGTTTTTACACTCCCTAAAGACCACATGTGATGGAAGCCAAATTCCAATTAGAGGTTTTTGAAAACACAACTTCTCATTTTTACCAGTAGTGGTTTTTCTCGTCGTTGTTTACTTAACAACCTCGCAGAAAAACCCGGTAAGATGTCGTATGCTGATCCTCTTAACAGCATGTTTTGGCGGAAACCCAATCATTGAATATATACACTATTAATTTTTTTTAAATGCGTTTGCTTCGAAATACTGCTTAAAAAAGCCCAACGCCTGTGCCCTAAACAATTCTAAATTCTAATAATTCAATTCTATTAATATTAAATCCTCTAGACTCATAACTAAAATAATAGCGACAGTTAAATGTAGGGCCTGTTATGTTGAAACATAAGATTTGAAACACTTTTCTGTGTACGTATTTTAATTTTATTATTCAAAAAGGTTTTACAATTATGAGTTTTGTTTATACGCGCATTTTAGAGTTCACGGTATTATTTTCTCTTGTACGAACAATTTAGTAGAGTATAGACTCCCCACATTGATTAAAAGTTTCGAAGCTAACGAATGTCCATGAGCAAAATATGGTCTGGTTTTATCACGGCATTTTCCAAGTTAAGGTGGTTGTAACTGATTAACAGTTCTTAGGAGTGATTAAAGAACATTTGAGAAACCTCCATAAAACTACATCATTTATAAGTGTAATTCACCTTACAAGTAATTTTATAAGATACTTGATTCCCCTCTCAAGACATCGTTTCGCAACTTTCATAAAACCTGATAAAAGTTTTGAAAAAGTCATTGACATTCTTCTTTAAGATAAATGTATCTTGACAATGCTGCCATAAAGCGCTCTTAGAACCATTTGATTTCGAATAAGAGCACATACTCTTGAGAAAGAACATTATGTGAAAAGTAAACAAACTGGACGATGGACGCCCATAGGTGAAAGAAAATATAAAATAGTGGATCGTTCAAGCGGAAATTCAATAAAAACCTATCCAATATATTGAGTAGTCCTTCATCTCAGCCACCAACGACCAATATTTTTTTTACCATCGCTAGATTCCATTGGATTTGCAGCCTACTGAGACTTATCAGAAGGGTATATACGTTATGTGTCCTATTTTTTGTAACGAATCAAATTAAATGGTCAATGTGTCGGCAGTTGAAAACCGAAAAACATAACTCTTGATAAATCTAACGTCCCAGGTAGTGCGTTATCGCAATGCGTTATCGTATTTCCACCACCGTTAAATCTAAAGTCGAAAGTAGTGCGCTGGAATCGCTCAGTGATCCACTACACAGCGCACTTCTTCCGACGTTAGGTTAAGCATATAGATCAAGAGGAAAAATCATGTTTCGCTCAACAGATGTTTCCGTCATAGAGGCAATATTACTATCTGTTATTCTTCCCAAAACCATTGTTAGCATATTCAAGTTAATTTTTGTTTTATAGACTTCCGCTGGTGAATAAAAACAATAAATTATAAGCTGTAATTATGACTAAGAAAAACAATTATGCATAGACACTTTTGATTTGCACGTTCACATTTTCTTTGTTTATGATGTGCCTTTTTCACACTGATCTTATGGCTATATTATGAAAGAATTGTTTACCTTTAGCAATTCAAACAAGTTTTATTCAAGCGTAACTTATCTTTTTCAAGAACAAAAAAATAAATATGAACTTATCGCGCTCCTCAAAAAAGCTGTAAGTCTTGTGCAAGCAATATAAGTTTTATTTGCGTTTTATGATAGTTTTCGATAAAACCATTGAAAAAATGGCAAGCGTGGCTATTCTGGATTCCTCGGAATGGTAGCCATTTTCATAAGTATGCAACAAAACTCTCATTTTTCCAATGGTACGAACAAACAATGCTGTTTAAATACATTTTGAAACATAAAATGGATTGTAGACACAATTTATTCAAGATCTAACAATTTATCAGCCTTTTCACCTAATAGTTGAATTTTCTACTATTTGTTTTATTTTTAAATACGTCAGTGTTCTAGCAATAATTCAGAGGCGCATTAAATTTTCGAACTTTTATGTTATGAAACACCAATAAACTGAATGTCACATGAAAAATTCATCAAACGCAGGCAAAAAACAGATGCATTTATGGTCACCTTGACAATTAATTTTCATACGTATTCACTTTGGAAGAGAAATATAGTAGCTTCTACTCAACTATAAACAAAAAAAGTCCCCATTCAGCAGAACGAATCGAAAAATGGAATCTTCGAAGCATATTTGTGACAGACTGGAAGTATTCTTAAAGAGGAAAATTATAAAACTATCAAAACTTGTGGTAGTTTTATCATAGTTTTAAGTATGTCTTGAATGTCCTTACAAGTATGCACCGATAAAACTATCAAGTTTTAAGCGAACCTTGGGAAATAGTCTTGAGAACTTCCTGTAGTATGGGCCTTTTGGAACTTAAAAGGGGTTTTATGGCTGTTTTACCGATGTTATGTAGAATATCTAGTGTTATGCGTGGTTTTATCAAATGAGTCTTGAAAACTTCTTCAAGTGTTCCTTAAAATTGAATTTGTTACTTGGGTTAGAAGTAAGGTAAACATGTAATCAGGTAAATTTCTGAAATCATAACATTGATTGAGGTTGACTTCAGTACCAGTAGTAGTCGATATAGATTGCATAATGGGTCTGTATGTCAGATTTTATCAAAATTCACTTCGCATTTGTTATAACTGTTGTCTAACATTTATACTTAAGATTTCTTTAAAGGATTTGATTTTCAATCAAAAGGTTCTATTTTTGGCTGAAATAGTTCCTAGTAAACAGCGGTGGCCAATATAATCAATACATCTACAGTTTTTCATACAAAACAGTCATATTTGACACTCTCTATGTCTAGACAATAGAAGTAACCTGAATTTCAAACTGTGTTGTATTTATAAACTGTGCTTCAAAGTCTTTAGAATTACCACCATATTTGAAAACTTTATTTATTCACCAATGTTTGAAAATTTTATAACCATTTATTTTCTTTTTCAAAATAGTTTATTTCAAAAGAATGAAATATTTTGCCAAAGAACTCATTCTTGTTCAACTTTTCAATTTAAAATTATTTAAAAACTAATTGGCAAATCTGATGCCATTATGTAGACTGTACTTGAAAATTTAAAAATTCAAAAGGGTGCATTTCTTATTTTCCCTATACTGTAGTTGTCATACCCATCATACCCTAGATATTTTCAGAGTTTTTTTGTAAGGAGCAACTTTAAGCTAATAGCTGCATATCAAAACGCTCAATTTGAAAATATCACTTGTCATACAAAAACCAAAGGACCGATATTATATTAGTTAAGATCGAACCTCCCAGGATATCCACAACAATACCTCTCAACACCAATCGATACATCGGTGCATCATCATTATTCCATCTATCATCACCACCACCGCCACCATTAACAACAACAACAACAACAGCAATAACTACGCCGATGACGATGACACCGGCGACGCAACAGCAAACATGCAAGCCTGCATGATTAACACACGGACTCCTAGGCCTCGCTCAGCAGTTCTCCACCCAACAACACCATAGCATAGCAACGATGGCAAATCCAACATCAGCAAATGACCATCCGGTCCCAATCGATCGATGCCACCAACCTTTGGACGACGGAAGACACCTCAGCAGTTTGTCGCCTTTGCAATAGCAACACGGCGACCGCATTCCATTCTTTAAAATATCTTAATCAGCTAGTCGATAGGTTTGGATAGGTTTGATGTAAATTAAAATTGAATAAACGGTTCAGTTGTTCGTAATGATCAGTAAGTGTAACTTGTGTTTTTTTAAAACTTTGAACGGGTGACAAGATCCCGAACTTATTCACAACATATTTACTTCTCCACTGTTCTTTCAGAACACCAAGAATTTAGATTCCAATCATCTAACGTTGATAATTCCGGAACAATTGAAAGCAACGCTAGTGTTCTTCCTCAACTAGCAACTCCATCAGCTTCATCGGAAAACGGTCGTTCTCATCTACGTTGGAATACAGTCGTAGAAATGATAAAGTGGTCTGCTATGTTTGCTGCTTTTTTGCGCAAAGGCTTTGCGAAAACAAAATGAAAAATTTAGTTGCACCATTTTCAATAATTGGAGAAAACTAGGCGAGAAAATAAAAGCTCATGACGATACTACATTGCATAAGGAATGCTTCGAAAAATATTTACTTCACAAGCAATTGTCATCTAGAAATGTACACGAAAAACGTTTAAAGGTAATTGAAGAGCAATAGCAACATTATAGAGAAAACGTTAAGAAGCTGAAGGAAGTTGTAAAGGATGAGTATCCACCGACCGAAAATTTTGAAGATTTTAAACGCGTTATCCAAATCAATCTAAATTTTAATATAAATTTAAAATGTTCATTGACTCAATGTTGTTCTTTGAAATTTTAATATATTCAGTTCAAACTTGACTCTATATAGAGTCACCCGCATAACGAAAAACAATTTGCTATATAGTCAAAACTATATTTTGAATGTAAAATATATTATCACATTTTATGTTATTGTTATCGAATAATTTAATCTCATTTTCACCATACAACCTCTACATTAACACATATTGTTACTGTTTGGCATATTGTCATTCAAAGGTATTTTATTGTCTGCACTCGGTGTAGACTGTTTGGAATAGATTACTACAAATAATTTGTTCGTGAAAATTGCCATATTTTTATGGTAACCTAACTTAACCGCCTATTCAGCATATTGTTATTTGGCCTTTTACCATCTGACATATTGTTAAAACTATATAGGAGATTGTTAGTTTATCGTTGTCATCTATAAGGGTAAATGTCGTAACAATAACGGAAGCAGTCGTCAATAATAAGCGAAATGGTCCAGAAATGGTTTGTGATTATGCGGGCAGGTCTGTTCTGTGCCTCGGTTAGTGGAGATGCCTTAAGAGAATCGAGTAAGGTGACTACAGTAACCTCGTGTGAGTCCATTCTCAATTTGATCCACACGAAATAATACGAGGCTTATATTCACCACACTTCTTTTAAGACATCTCGACTCTTCGAGGCGCAGAATAGACCTAATTATTCGATTAAACTTGTTTTGATTTATCAATTAAAATAACCTGTCCCCAACAATTACGCTACTTTCTTCGCTCTTCTCAATATTTCTATAATCGAAAAAAATCTTCGGGTAGGCCCCCTCCAGACTAATTGTCTAGTTCCGCCAATGCACAAACTTCACATTCAAGTTGCAATTACAGCGTGCCCAATCATACAACTCTTTTGGAGTTTGTATGGTAGTTCCTTGAAGACTAGCTCTCGTCGCCAATCGCTTTAAAGTTCCACCTAATCCATCGCTTGGACCTTTACCGTGTGCCGTTGCAAAAAAGTGCCATTCAGCTGGAACGCCAAAGTCTTCTCGATGATACAGCAAATTCAAGATGTTAAACCTGTTTTTGTACTGTGAACCGTCAGAGAAGTAATAAATTTTTGTCAGCTTAGTCAGCTGAGATTTAAGAAATTCTATGAATTTCTTCTGGAAAGCGTAAAAGGTTGCTGTGTTGTGATCCAAGGTATCCGAAATGATGACACAATTCAATGGAACAATCTTTCCTTGCTGCGAGAAATAGGCAGCAAATGGGTGAACGGTTGCTTGAGAATTGTTGTAGTGGACCCCTTGTACACTATCCTGAAAAGCAAATGAAAAGGAAAGATAGTCACATCTATCTTAACAGTAGTTGGGAAGAGGAGGAGGAAATGTTCATGTAATACCTGAAAAACAAATGAGAAGTTTTCCGAAAAGTCGGCCACAACCAGAACTTCTCCTTCGGTCAAGTTGTCCCGAGTGAACTGGTAGAACTCTGCCTGTTTCGCTGCAATATAGTCATGCTTCCTAACAACTACGGCTTCTTCGAGAAATGTTTCACTGAATGTATCAGCATCACAAACTACTGTCTGCAAGTTGCACCTTTCTTGTTGCGTCCATTGTTTGCACGATATTTCCTCAATCGAATTATCCTCAAAATATTACCAAATCAAATTCCTTATTTGAAAGAAATTGTTTTTAAATTTTTGCGTCGAATGCTGGCATGAGAGCTCAAAGGATAACAGCATCGTTTTTGCTTGGCGTCGTCCAAACTCATTTGCATGGCTTTCACACACAGTTTTCAAACTTTGAACACCGGACCGAAGTTTGAATAAATGCCATTCCCGCGATGAGAAGTGTGAAGATGACCGATGTTGATTTCCAACGGAACATTTTCTTTTCAAGCACAGTCCTATTGAACACTCCATGTTATCACTAACAACTGAACAAATAAACAGAGTTTATTTTGATCTCACACGATATTTATAAACAAACTTGTAAATTATCATGTAGGCCATGAAAAATATTATTATTTGAAAATTGAAGCGGTGCTTTTCTGTTAGATCTGCCTTGATGAAGTATAACAGATTATATCAGAGTGGTTGAATAAACAAATTTTGAAAACATGAAATCTTCAAAAATTAATATCTCCATGACGAAGCAAATTGTTTTTCCTCGATAAGTGTTTCTTATGTAAAAAAGTCTGCTGAACACATTGGAGCCATAAAAATTGAAAAAAAAGTGGGGGCATTTTGAGAAAAACAAAATTTAATATTTCAACCACAAAAATAACAATGTTGGCAACACTGTAAAAAATATTAAAAATATTTATTTGGTAGCAAGTTTAATTTACTTACAGAAAAATATCTAACATTGTTTGTAGCTCTTTTATTTATTGAGATATTCAATAAACAAAATTTAGACTTTTCAAAAATCTCAAAAAATAGGGGAAGCCCATGGGCCGAGGGGTTCACCGTTTGGTCTAAAACTTTGGATTTTTTATTAGCAGCCTAGAACAAGTATATTATCCAATTTTGGTTCGAATCGAAGAGGGTCGATGCATTTCTCTGGTCACTTGATATAGAATGACCCATATTACAAATATTTGTACTGAAGGACCGAGAACTCTTTATGTACATTGTAGATATGCATGCTATGGCCTCTTGGATATTCTTAAAATACTCTAGGATCATTAGGACTAAAACAAGATAGTTTGGACACTGTATCCTGTTTCACAAATAGCTGGAAGTTAGTTAGATGTTGAAAGATTCAGGCACGGTTTTATTGGTTGACAAGTCCTCTATATATTAGACATTCATTAACAGTTTGTTACATTTAGTTTAGAAATGCATATATCATCTTTTACACATTTTTTGGAAATTAATTTATCATTAGCAACACCCAATGAAACTTTTTCTTTCAAAATAATAATTCTTAGGATGACAAGGGCAACTGACCACGCAAAACTGGACCATCGCGAAGACTCCCAGCTGGATAAGAAGGAATCTTTTCTGGACGGCTTAACTCAATCGACGATTGATTTCAAGCTAGAAACAAAAATGCGGCGACTCTTGGCCAAATACCGCGAGCGGAAATCCAAGGAACGAATCCGTAAGCTAGAGGTTAGTTCTGCACGGCTCTCAATCATGTGTGGTATTAATTCGTACTTGGTTTCTTTTCATCAGTGGGAAGACCTGAAATGCCGTAAGCCAGACCCGAACGTAAACCATCCGGAGGATGACGCCGCTATCAAAGAAGCTGCCAATACCATAGGAGATTACAAGCTGAAGACGGATCCGGAGTATGAACCCAATGAGGAAGAATTGGAAACTACTATGACCAAGTATCGTGATTTGCTGCGAGTGAGGAAGGAGATGTTTATCATTCGTAATGATTACAATAAAGAGGTGTTCGCTTTGAGGAATAGAAAGAAAGAACTGATACAGTATGTAGAACAGAAGAAGCGTAAACTTACAGAGATACACGAGGAAATTCCAGAAAATCAGCAAAAGCAGCTCCCAGTTGAAATCACGATCAATCCAAGTGTCGAGTATCCTGAAAAAGAATTCGAGTTGGAAGATGACCTGGATGGCAAATATCAGGCCGACGAGGAGCAGCAAAAACACTTGGAAGTTGGCAGCACTGCATATGTTGAACGGATGCAGAAGTATATTCTTGGTTTGACACCTCTGCCAGATGGCACTCCGTATACTCCTTTAGGGACGGAATGGGAAAAGGAATTAAGAGAAATGAGGCTAATGAAAAAGTTGTTCAAGCAGGACAGAATTATCGAAAAAATACTGCAGAAAATTGATGATTTTAATCAGGAGTTAACTAAGCTAGCTGAATGTCGAATGAAGGTGGAGGTGGATGCCAAGTATTTGGAAATATACCAACTTACGCTCTACCAAGAACTGTGGATTCTGAAGGACTTTGAAAAAATTGAACGTAAAATGTTAAATACAGTAGAAGAAATGACTCTCGAAAGGAACAATCTCCAGAAATCGGTGATTGAGTCGAAACATTATATCGAACAATCCAAGCAGGAAATGGAGCAAATTAGATCGGAACAGAAAGCCATATATCAACAGTTCATGTCCAACTGCTCGGAAAACAGCTTCTTAGCCTTCCTAAAGCGCATGTACAAGAAAAAGTACAAGCCGTGTAAGATCAACACCGATAAAGACGAAACGGAATCATCTAGCGAGTATTCCTCGGAGGATATTGACGCTCTGGAAAATGCAGTTGACACAGAAGTATCGAAAATTTTCCTCGACGAGCAGCCATGCCCGCTCGGATGTGACCCAGAATTGTACGAGTTGACGATCAAACTAAGAAATGAAAAAAATGAGCTGGAGAAGAGATATTACGAGGAGAACAAAGCCCTAAACGAAACTATTAAAACCATGGAAGGTTTCAAGATGAAATTAGCTTACCTGGAATCAAGGTTGACTGACAAGAAAAGAGAACTGTTAATCTTTAGAGTAAGTGATTCTAAAATTATTGAAGTTTTTCCTTATATTCACAATTTTCCTATTTTTAGCGAGAGAAACAGGCACGCCTCAACGATATTGATACTCTGGTAATACTGAAGATGGATCAAATGCAGTACTTTAGGACGGAAACGGAATTCTACGATATAGAGAATAGCTTGTTGTTTAACAACGAGAAACTGATGAAGCTCTATGCTCGCGTTGGCCAGCTGGCTATGGAAACATTGGAAACCAAACGGAAGCATCGAATCAATGTTGTACATTTGGCACGAATGCGTACTGATATCAAATATATGGATCAACAGATTGTCGATTTAAGAGAGGAAATTAATGAAGCAATGGTCAAAAAATTTGGAAAAGTCATAAACCTGGACGAACTGGAGGAAACTATTCTGAGAAAGTTCGCATTCGAAATGAGAGCCAATATGGACGATGTCAAGAAAAGCTACGCAGAAAGGACGAAAGACTTGAAGTCCATCCATTCAAAAAAGCAGCAAGAACTAACCAGAGTTATACAAGAAGGGACGGAAAAGCTGCACGTGCTAACGGTGCTGCAGGAAGAGTTTAATAATTTGACAAAGATGCTAGCTCATCAGAGGAAACTTTTGGAGAAACGGGAACAAAGCCCAATAAACTACGAATCTGATTTGGCAAAATTAAAAGACATTGCAAGGACCCAGAAGGAACAGATCAACATGCTCCAAAAGGAAATTCGCACACTTAGCATGAAATGTAAACCGCTAAGCTCGGATGCACCTCAGATTATGGATCCACTCCAACCAGGATTGAAATCTGGAAGATTGTTAGACAATTCTACCTATCCAAATGTCATGGACTCAGCCCCACCCAGTACCAGGGCTAGTTCACCGGACAACTTCCTGTACAATGAAATCTCCTCGTTGGTAAACGACTTTTTAGTTGATCATCTGGGAACATTTGTTCAAAAATCAGACATCAAGCGAGTTGTCACTCACTTGTCCCATTATTTGTCCAACATAATCGCCAACTTTGCGCCAGAACATGCCAGCGACCTGCTACCTCACATCATTGAAAACTTCAAGTCATTTATTCCAGAAGAACTCCTACTGACCATTCCACCGCAATCGATTGCAGAGTTGATCGAAAACATTTTCCGCACGTTCAAAGAAGGCTACGATATTGATACCAAAGAGATCCTCAACGAAATCATCAACAATAGTTTGGAAATGGTACCACCAGCTTCGCAGAACTACTCTCACAACATCCTAGCGGATATCCTCAAGCAGGTTCTTTCGACCTTACACGTTACGGACGTCAATCACCCGGAAACGGTCAATTTCGTAGCGAGCGGCTTGAGGAATAAACCGGGAATCGATCCATTTGCAGTGAGCGTCGAACACCTGGCAAATGAGCTCCTTCAGTATGCTACTGAAAACATGGTAGACGACGTCAGCCGGGATACCATCATCCACATCATTGAAGGAATACTGCAGCATAGCGCTAAATAATCGTCGATTATCGATCAATCATTCCGTACACTTATTCAATATTGAGATTGTTTGAAATAAAGTACCAATCAAGGAACCGGGTTTAACCGGTATGTGTGAAATCAGTTGGGTCATTACAATTGAAATATAAATCATCCGGAGTCTGCCAGTGAAACGTTGATTACAATTCGGTGTCTGCTTATCGCCTGGTCTTCCACAGACGTTGATATTGTTGAACAGTTCTTATCGGGCGAAGATATGTGTAATCAACGCAGGGGAAACTCACAACCGTCCTCAACGCGTCAATTGCTCATAGATCTACGTGATTTTTCGACCTTTGAATCAAAATGTAACAGTACACGTCATGTCTGATGGAGATTAGCCAACACGCCATGACCACGCTGTCTTCGCATCATCAAACAACGCTCAGTTCCCTTTCATTTTTGGCGAAGATAATTATTCCGGTTGGCCGTTTTAAGGCGAGTGGTGGACATTAGTTCGGACTCGCTTTCCAAGACCCATATTGTTCCTATTTTTCTACCTGGTGATAGCAGTTATTAAGCTTCAACTTGTCGGTGCAAAACAATCATGTGCCCAGGTCGTGCCCGTGCGCGTGATATCGTGGTGCGCAGCAGCACACACTCTTCAACTGACAAACAATGAAATTAATGTGCCCGTCGGTTTGGTGGTGTGATGTGGCTAATTTGTTATCAGTGAGGAAGCAAACACTTAACTGCTTTGGGGGAAAATCAGTGCCTTGAAATAACTTGTCAGATTGAACCAAAATCGTTGTACATGGCCAAATAATTTTTTTTGCACCTATTCAAACTGAGTTGCAGCAGCTAACGCAATGTTCTGAAATAATGCCGCGGAAATTTTTCGACCCCTGTTATCAGTCGAATGTGTTTTGGTGTCAGACTCAAGATGTTTTTTTGGAGTCATGAATATTGCCGTGTCATTCAGGCGCAAATACCAACACACCAACGGGCACACGCGTTCCTAAGAAGATTGTGTACGTATTGCATTCGTATTATATAAAGCTTATGCGTTTCGACGTTGCAGGGAATTCAAGTAAGGATTGAGTTTTATGTTGCTATTGAGCTCCGAAACAAACAAAAAAGTGAATCGATTGGGCATTTTGGTCGCTAACGTGTGTTCAATATTTCATATTGATCTTACCCCAACAGCATCGAAAACATAAATACAAAAGTGTTATTTTCTATGTGTCTATATGTACTTTTAAGAAACTCCGAATCACGATTCACTTAATCGACGAATCGGTTTGTCATATGTTATGCTAAGTGTGTCAAATATTCACTTTTTGTACTTAAAAACATACGAAAATTATGACGAGTGATATACCCGTTATTCTTTCACTCTGCAACAATGATATGTTGTAACTTGAATGTATTATAACAAAACACGAAAGAAAACAACAAAATGTTGTATCGATGATGGGAAAGAGACAAGTTGCTTTAAGAAAATGTTGTGATTCACACACAGGTTGCAATGTCCTTGTTTTTATGTAACAGCGATAAAAAAAACGATTTATCATTATTGCAACACACTACCGATAGCAACATTAACTCTTAATCAGCAACATGAACAAAAGGGACAAGGAGGTCCATAGTTATGTCATGCAGTAAGGGGGGTTGAAAACATGACGATCCATACAAAAATTTGAAGGTCCATACGAACGACAAGGGGGGGTTATAAAGTCAATTTGCGTGACGTAGTTAATGAATGTCCCAATCAGTTAGCTGTTGAACAAACTCTGACCTGAGCAAATAAATTTGCCGTGATAGACTCACCTGAGAAAATGCCGTACACACTGAACAAAAAGGAACATTATCTTCGGCAAACTTTTTGAAAATTGACTACTCTATGAGGGAAAAATGAAAAATATATGCGTTAAGCCTGATTTTGAGTTCAGACCATCCTTTACATGAAGAAGTTCGTAACTACAGTTGTAACTGTAGATTTTTCGACTTTGTATACCCAAGCAACCAAAAGTTCGAATTTTACTTGAGATAAGAACTCAGAAGTTCAAATTTAGTTGAACTTTAGTTCCATGGAACTTAATTGTCTTTAAAGTTTCATTAACATCTAAAGCAACTTGAAAGTTCAAGAAAAGTTTCTTGTTGCTATTCAACGCAACCTTCAAGTTTCTATGTTGAGAACTTGCTTTGAACTTCAAAAATCTCTAACACAAGGTTCAATCAAAACAGTACTTTTAATCAGCACAAAAGTTCACAACAAATCTATGTTGAACTACTTTCCTACTTTTTGAAGTACACATAAGGTTCTGAGTAACACTTTAAAAAAGTCACAAAGATTTGTTTACATTTGAAGAGTGATCTGGTGTTGTGCTACAAGTTTGACGAGATACAAGAGGAAAAATATGGATTTGAAAAAAAGAACGGCTTATTTTATTATCATTGTAAGAAAACTGTTAGCTAAATGAGATACGGAAAATGAAGCTGTCATTCAACCAGGTAAACTTAAGTAATTTGTTGATTGAGCTCTATATGATGTTTAAGTTCAGATAGGATTATAGAGAGTCGGGAGCGACTCCGGCGTAGTGAATAACATCCAAACCTCTTACGCAAAAGTCACGAGTTCGAATCTTACCTCCGGACCAGTTGAAGCAACGATAAACGATTACATACTAGTGTGCTTTTCAGAAATCGCAAACGTAATTTGTGATCGACCCTCGGTCCCCTAGTAGCACACTTGTTGCCATTCGGTTGAGATAACATAAATATGACTTGGTAAGTCATAATCAAGCAACTGCAACTAATTATGATCGTAGTGTGCGACTTGGGTCCCTTTCATTTCATGTATCGTAATTTTTGAACAGATCTTGAATTCTTGAAATATAATACAAGGTATTATATTCGCTGCAATGTTTATGGAGTGGTACGAAAAAGCAAAAGCAAAAAATAATTATGAAATGTCGTCAGAAATGCAAGAAATTTAAGCAGTTTTGATTCAAAATTCAGACAAATGCAAGTTTTCATAAAATCATAGCTTAACCCACCTCGTGCATATGGCTCAGTGGTAAGTATCCCGGTTTGAAAGAGGAGGGCTCGAGTTGGAGACTAGGTAGTAGGGATTGTATGCGTATAATGGACCCTGTGCGTATAATGGACCCCCTGGCATATTATTGTAATTATTTCGTTATTATCGTATTTCACCTAAGCAATTTCAGTTAAAACACATAGTATCAACACTTTTATGTGTAACAATTGTGAAGAATCATATTCTAACCTTTGTTTAGAATATGATTCTTCACAATTGTTACACATAAAACATCATTATTAATTATTTTTACCTGATCACTGCATGGTACAGTGATTTATTTTACAGTGATTTATTTTACAAGTATTTTCGTTACAGGAGAGAAAAAAGCATTTGATCATATTAATCAATTGTAGATTTTAAAAATGCATTTTCGAAACATTAATACCTAGTACTTATATTAAATTTTACAATGCAGTAATAAAAGCTATGAAAAATTGGACAAATTGTCTAAATTTTGAGGGTCCATTATAGGACTAATTGGAAGTGCTATGTTGCCTATTTGGCAACCCTTCATTTCAGTTTTTAAAAAAACCGAACTCATTGTTTGCACACCGTCTAAAGTGAAAATTGTTGATTAGGAAAAACTAATAAATGTAAGCATACTTACACGGAATCTGAAGTATCGGACACATAGATATTTTCATTACTTTTCTATCAGTGTACGGGGATGAATATATTTTGAGCCTGTATGTATTTTGGTCACTTTGCTGTAAAATACATTATACAGGGTGTTCGGTTCCTTAATACAAATGTGTTCAGGGGCGATAGGGGATGATATTTGAGGAAAAAAAATTGTTCTACGCCTATGGAGAGAGCTCAAAGTATTCGGAGTTATTGAACTTTTAATTTTTAGTGGATGTAAGTATTAAATTGGCTGTAACTCAATTATGTTATTTACCAACAATTTATTTCCTTAATTCGAAAACAAAAACATGGCTTTGAAAGTGTTCTACAACTCTCTCTCTCTCTCTCTCTCTTTAACACAAACTTTCTATCTTGCTAAGTTTTTTTTGTTGTGAATGCGGCATGTTGTGCCTCCAATTAGCAGATAATAAAATCATGAATTCAACCAAACCGTGGTAATGTCTGTGCGCAGGATGCACAACTAAAATGTTTTCAAAACAGTACCACACGGTTTCCGAAAACAGCTATGTTTTTTTCCAGAAGAGTTAGCAGATAGTCATCTCTGCTACGGTTATGCCCATTGTTTGGAATCGGCAGCCCAAATAAAATCTTGCTAAATAACATAATTTTTAGTTACAGCCAATTTAAGACTAACATGTACCAAAAAAATAAAAGTTCAACAACTCCGTAAAATTTTAGATTTGAGCATACGCGTAGAACTTTTGTTTTCCTCAAATATCATCCCCTATCGCCCTGAAAATATTTGCACTAAGGAACCGAACACCCTGTGTATGCATCCAAGATTGTACTAGTTTTATTCAAGGTGTACCTAGATTGAACCTAGATAGGTCTGGTGTTGTAACACATCGGATGCGTTTAGAATTTTATCTATCATGGAGAAAAAAGTATGGTAAAAACAGCCAGTTTACGTTGAATCAACAAAATTTCAATATTAGAAAACGCACAAGCACATTACTAGGTAAATTCAAACAAAACTCAACGCTTGTTCCAACCAAAACTTAGCGTAAGTGAAACAAACTTGTTGTTTGAAATAAATATCGAAACGGTTATTGAAACCAGCAGTATCGTTTGAAATAACCAACCAACTGGTTGAAATCAAATAAAACTTAGTACTACACCTACCGTATTTTTCGTTCCACTTATTTATTTAGCATTTATTTAGCTGGACTACCGTTAGAGGCAAAACTGTATTAGGTATAGTGCATACCATAGGGCATGGACATTATGCGTTTAGTTTCATTTAGGGTCTCCTATAGTAGATAAAAAAATCACATTACGCTCTCCCGGTTATACGGCATTTTATTTCTTTATGAACAATAACATATAACTGTAGTATACTTTATATCACTATGAATCATAAATTACACTAAATCACCAATTTCACTCCGGACTCACGAAATGTCCCCGCACGAACAACTGATAGGAATTTTACTGACACCATATGAGGGAAACTAATCATGTAGTTTGTTCTCCATCATATTTAAGGTTGGTATTTACCCAACCATAAACTATGGCCATTTTCACCAAACATTCAGGTTATTTCAACCTAAGATCACAGTTTGAATCAGCCAAACAGAACTGTGTATAGCAATTAAATTTTTGATTAAAACAAACATTTTTAGGGTTGAAAATAAGCAGACTTGCAGTTCCAATTAACTAACATTAAATTTAAAACAATGTTATTATCTGAGTAGAAATCACTTGAAAAGCGGTTTGCTTCAACTACAATCGCGAGTTTGAAGTAAACAAACATCAACTTCATCTCAAGCAGAGCCAGACCTTACATTTCAACCATAGTGTTGGTTATTTCAAACAAGACTCATTTCTCTCCGTGATGGAAGGTGGCCATAATATATACATGTCCAAAATATATGCGCTACCCTATTTTTCTACGAGATAACAAATTGGTTTAGCAGCGTCAGGTTAATCATTATAATCAAATTAGTTGACATGCATATTATGGACCCGGGTCTATAATGCGCATTATAGACCCGTGTCTAAAATAAGAAAATGAGTTCAAAAAAGCGCATTATGACCATCGCGAATTATCGATGTCTACCAGGAAAACTTGGACTAAAAAATAGTGTTTACCGTAATTCTGTGTAAATGACTAGTTATTTTCATCAAATGTAGGAGTGTTGCCCAAAAAGTAAATAAAATGTTTTTGGAATTCATTCAAATTGTTCAAAGCTTCAACTAAGGGGTCCATTACTAGCATATTAACCCTATACAAGTCCAAAATATATGCGTTACCCTATTTGTCTACGAGATAAAAAATTGATTTAGCTGCGTCAGATCAATCATTTTAATCAAATTAGTTAATATGCGTATTTTGGACCCGGGTCTATAATGCGCATTATAAAAATCCAAAATAAGCAAATGGGTCCAAAAAAGGCACATTATGATCAGCGCAATTATCGATGTTTACCAGAAAAACCTAGCCTCAAAAATAGAGTTTACTATAATTTTGTGTAAATGATTAGTTATTTTCATCAAATGTGGGATTGTTGTACAAATAGTTAATAAAATTCTTATGGAATTCATCGAAAATGTTCAAAGCTCCTACTAAGGGGTCCATTACTAGCATATCAACCCTATGTATTTATGAAAAAAATAGTTTTTTTTATGAAAAATCATCCAATTTAACTCAATCTTCATTTAACAAAAGAGCACGCAAAAAAATAAATTTGCGGCAGGATTCGAGAAGAACAAAAATGTCTAATATAAATGTGTTTTGTTTTTTTTTCGGGTTTTGTTGAGCTCGTTTGAGATTCGTTTTGAGCTGAATAGTATTCTTTACAACCTCTTGAACGATCCTTTCGTGAACTTTAATGTTTTCTTTACAAGTTGATAAGAATGCTACTAGAAGCTTAAACATTGAATTTGAAGCAGAAAGTTCGGTTAATTACTTAAAAAGTAAGCTGGTTAAGCCAAAAACACCTTGTTATCAGAACTTTTGGTTGCTTGGATGGTTACGATATCTTTTCAAACGTATTCATTCAGTCTTCTGGAAGATCAACTTCAGAACTTAGGATCTAGAGTTGAAACTGTAGTTTTTTCGGCTACACAAAGTTACGACATGTGTTCAATTATGTTCACTGCTTCTTTCGGAAGGTCAACAGACATTTTGAGAAAATCTGGGATATTCTAGGTCATCTAGGTCATTCTAGGTTTGAGTTCATAACATAGGATCTACAGTTGTTATTGTAGCTTTTTCAGGTATACAAATTAGCGATATATAATCAATAAAGCAATTTGAATCTTTTGAAAGGTCAACCGGCACTATGAGATAATCAGGGATGTTCGGGTTGATTTAAACTTGGGACCTACAATTGTAACGGTAGCTTTTTCAGCTATATTAATTTATGATATGTGTTCAAACAAGTTCATTGAGTCCTATGGAAAAACAACAGACATTATGCGAAAATCTGGGATGTTTTAGGTCATCCAAACAGTCCCCAAAACTTGGGATATACAATTGTAACTATTGTTTTTAGGCTTGACAAGTTTACGATATGTATTGAACCATGTTCAAAGGATATTTTGGAAGGTTAACCGACATTATTATGAAATCTGGGATGTTCTGGGTCATACCGGACTATTCATTAGTTCATAATTTAGAATCTACAATTGAAACTGTAGCTTTTTCTGATGTCCAAGGTGTTCGGATGTATGATATGCATTGAACTATGGTCATTGAATCTTATGGATGAGCAACCTACTGTAGGAGATAATCTGGGAGATTCTGAGCAATCCAATCTGTCCTTGAGTACTGAACTTAGAACTATAACTGTACCCGTGGCTTTTTTGACTATACATAGCTACGATATGTTTTCAACCATATTTATCTGGAGTCTTCTGGAAGGTCAGCAGTTATAATGAAATGATCTGGGATGTTTTATATCAGCCATACAGTTATGTAGCTCAAAAAATTGGATCTGAAATTTTAGCTGTAGCTTTTCAGGCTACACAAATTTACAATATGTATTCAACCATGCTCACTGGATCTTCGGGTAGGGTTCAAGGTCATCCAAACTATTATGCAGTTCAAAACTTAGGATCTATGATTGGTCGGGGTTCTGCCAGATTGCACCAAGCGACATAAAGGGTGTATTCGATAAAAATGGCACACATAAAATCTTCTGTAACTTTTGAATCGTATGAGTAAAAAACCTAGAAATTTGAGTAGATCTTATCCATAGTGTATTTTCTACATCTGTCAAGTTTCATAGTTATACATTTAGTAGTTCCAGTCATGTCGTCGAAACAAGAAATTGTCCGTAAGAAAATTTTGTGCACTCACAATCAAAATCCAGGGGCGTCCCACCGGTGGATTGCTAAAAGGCTTGAAATTGCAAATACAACTGTGTCTCGTGTAATAAGAACCTTCAAGGAGCGTCTGAGTGTCCAAAGGAAGGAAGAGAGTGGTCGTAAAAGTAGTCCAATGGACAGTAAAATGGCCAGGAAAGTCGTACAACAATTCAAGAACCGTCCAAACATGTCAATTCGAAATGTCGCTAAAAAGTCTAAGGTGTCAGTCGGTTTTGTGCAGAAAACCATGAAGCGTGCTGGGTTACATGTTTACAAAGTGCAAAAAGCCCCAAACCGGAATGAAAAACAAAACATCACTGCGAAAACCCGCGCCCGGAAACTTTAAACGAAGCTGCTCACCAAATCCGGTTGCATCGTGATGGATGACGATACATACGTCAAGGCTGATTTCCGTCAACTTCCTGGGCAAGAATATTTCGTTGCCAAGTCGAAGTTCGATGTTCCGGAGGATGTTCGAAAGAAGAAACTATCGAAATTTGCAAAGAAGTTTCTAATCTGGAAGGCGATTTGCAGATGTGGTGAAATAAGTGCTCCCTTCATCACTTCCGGAACAATAAACGGTGCGATTTGCACGGAAGAGTGCCTTAAGAAGCGTCTCTTGCCATTCATTAAGAAGCACAAAGGATCAACTGTGTTTTGGCCTGATCTAGCGTCCTGCCACTACGCTCGAAACGTATTGGAGTGGTACCGAGCCAACGGAATCAATTTTGTGCCAAAGGATATGAACCCACCAAATTCACCGGAACTTCGTCCAATTGAAAAATTCTGGGCAATTATGAAAACGGAACTTCGCAAACAACCCAAAACTATAAAAACAGAGCTAGAATTGAAGAAAATTTGGGTAAAAACTACAAAAACACTGGGAAAATCGGTTGTACAAAATTTGATGAGTGGAGTGAAAAGGAAAGTGCGGGCATTCGGGATGGGAGACGAAATTGAATAAAACAAATGTTGTAAATCAAAACTCATTAGTAGTTCTTCATTCCCTAAAAATTTCAAGAAAATCCGATAATCAGTTTAATTTTGATGAGTGTATATGTGTGTGCCATATTTATCGAATACACCCTTTATGCGTCATTCTTCGTAAGTTATCCCATACAGTCCTTACCGAATATTTTTTTCAGTGCATTATGGAGATGGATCACTTAAATTGGTTATAGGCTACAAACTTCAAGAACCACTCATCTGGTTCATCTAGAAATTTAAAAAAAAATATGTCAGACAACTGGCAGAACCCCGACCAATTGTTTTTTCAGCTGCAAGGCTAATTTAGAATGACCTAGATTATCCCATTAAATCTTTTGACTTTCCAGAAGGTTCAATGTACATGGTTGAATACATATCGCGACTTTGTACAGTCAAAAAATCTCTAGATACAATTGTAGATTCTAGGTTTTTAGCTCAGAAATAGTTTGGATGACCTAGAACACCTCAGATGATCTTGATGTGTCGCAAACAGTTGGTTTACCCAAATGTTTTCGAATTGTATTTGAAATTGTGACCCAGGCTACAGTTCAGACCTCTGTTCCCAGAACGCAGTCCGTTTTGCACTTTTTCGGACACATTTTCTTTATCCTCTATACTGCCCATACTCGTATATCAGTCCCATTTGATCACTTTTGCGTTAGCCCCATGACTAATGTTCATTTTCAATATATTTTCAAAAATATATATAAAAGTGGCCATTTAAAGGGCGATACGGTCAAAATTTGGTCAATATCAACTTGACGTATTTCTTTCAATTTTGCATTTAAAAAACCTGAACACCCCTCATTTTGAAGGTGTGTGTGTGTGTAGAATGTTGGTCCTATTTTGATTTTGGAATTCACTCTTCAGTTGTCAAAATGCCGTCCAAGCAAGAAGAGCAGCGTATCAAAATTTTGCTCGCGCATCGCGAAAATCCGAGCTACTCGCACGCAAAGTTGGTAAAATCGCTAAAAGTTGCCGAATCAACCGTTACAAATCTAATTAAAGTGTTTGGGGAACGTTTGTCGACAGCCAGGAAGTCTGGATCGGGGGGAAATCGAAAACCGGAAGCCGCTGAGACGACAAAGAGAGTTGCCGGTAGTTTCAAGCGAAACCCTAACCTATCTCTCCGAGATGCCGCAAATAAGCTGGGTGTATCGTCTACAACCGTGCATCGAGCCAAAAACGAGGCGGACTATCGACTTACAAGAAGGTAGTGACTCCAAATCGCGATGATAAACAAAATACGACGGCCAAAGCGCGATCCCGGAGGCTGTACACGACGATGCTGACGAAGTTTGACTGCGTGGTAATGGACGACGAAACCTACGTCAAAGCCGACTACAAGCAGCTTCCGGGACAGGAGTTTTATAAGGCAGAAGGAAGGGAAAGGTAGCAGATATTTTCAAGCACACGAAACTGTCAAAGTTCGCAAAGAAATATCTGGTTTGGCAAGCCATCTGTACCTGTGGCTTGAAAAGCAGCATTTTCATAGCTTCCGGGACTGTCAACCAAGAAATTTACGTGAAAGAGTGTTTGAATAAACGTCTGCTGCCTTTCCTGAAGAAACACGGTTGTTCCGTACTGTTTTGGCCGGATTTGGCATCTTGCCATTACGGTAAAAAGGCCATGGAGTGGTACGCCGCCAACAACGTGCAGGTGGTTCCCAAGGACAAGAACCCTCCCAACACGCCAGAGCTCCGCCCAATTGAGAAATACTGGGCTATTGTCAAGTGGAACCTAAAGAAGACCAAAAAAACTGCTAAGGACGAGCAGCAGTTCAAGGCAAACTGGCTTTCTGCGGCGAAGAAAGTGGACAAGGTGGCTGTACAAAATCTGATGGCAGGGGTCAAGCGTAAGGCCCGGCAATTCGGATTTGGAAAAGCGGAAGCCTAACTGAATATTTTTCCTGAATTTTATACTAATTGAACTTGAAAAAGAAATTTAATTTGATTTTTTAAATAAACGATTTCACCGATTTACACGCGTTTTCCCTTGACCAAATTTTGACCGTATCACCCTTTAGTACATACAAATATGAAAAAAATACCAAATTGACTGCGTCCAATATTGGAAGTACCCGCATAACAGTCCCATATATGATTTATTTTTTATTGAATAAATTAAAGTAAATTCTTAGTTATTTAAACTTCAACAATTTTGTAATGTAAAGTAATTAAAATAAACAACAAACGGTTGTAATTCAAGTGTATTTAACGAAAAGATTTCAACATGAGTAGTTAATAGCACTTAATCCTTCTTTACTGGTAAAGATTCCCAGAAATCCTTCTGATCTTCCCGGACAAGTGGCGAAATCAATTTCAATAGGGTTCTTCTAGATTTTTAACGATTCTGTCAAGTTGAACCCCTCTACCGTGACTTGAGAAAACAGTAAACTTTTAAACTTTTAAATTTCACCGAATTTGAGCACTATTTCGTTCACCTGGATTGAAGGAGAATTAAACAACAGAATTAGGTGAAGAAGCAGTCCCCTATTCTTATTTTGGGCCGCGCAATAAGCCAGAATGCTATTTTTCGCTGGCTGGAAAGGTGCTCAATAACTCGATAAGGGAACGTCCATTAATTACGTCACGCAAAAAATGACTTTTTATACCCCCTCCCCCCTTGTCACGTTTTTTGTATGGACCTTCAAATTTTTTTGTATAAATCGTCACGTTTTCCCAACCCCCACCCCCCTCCCCGCTTGCTGTGTGACATAATTAATGGACCTTCCCTAACCACCATGAAGTTTAATCATGTCAAGGGACATATTTAAAATTTGGTGATTTAACCTGCATTTGGAATTAATTTAATTTATGTTATTGTGTATTTTGATAGAATTTTTTGAAGCGAATAAAAATTGAACTCAAAACAAGTGCCTAGCTTGTGAACTAAGTTTTAATTACAACCGAGAAAAAATGGGGCTATATATTACCATGTCCTTCAGTATTTGTATTTGTAGTAGTAAATTACAAAAACAAACGGTTAGAACAATACTAAAGTTCACGGTAACTGAATATATTACTGTGGCAACATGTTCGGCTTTTTTTTAAGAATTGTTCTGTAAGTTTAGAAGTTCAGTTCGTTGATTTTTGAAATATCGTTGAAGGTTATGCAGTACCGAGTACTGCACCGAGTAATCGGTACCTGAAATTGATTACCGAGGGGGCCACCGAGAGCTCAGCTGTTTAGAAATCGGTAATTTTTTAGCTGAGCCCGGTAAAAATAATTAAGTGTGTATACTGTGTGTGAAAAAATAACATACCCAAAAATGGTCCCCATAAACTTATTTTTAGTCGGTTTTTTTTAAACATTTAGGAAATAAACTACACAGCTAGAAAAAGTAGTGGAAATTCAATATCATGGACCTAAATGGAGCATCACAACAAATTGACATTATAAATCGTGTAAGGTTCTGGAACATTCCATTCATTGCGGATGATGTTGTATACAAAAGGTCATCTTCATTACAACTATTTCATGCAAGTTCCTGTTTTGGATGGAAGAAAATACAATTTTACCTGCTCTGATATTTACATCACAATGAAAATTCAGATTTTTTTTCTGTGTTCACCTAATGGCTTGTATGAGTAGGACCGCTTTTTAGCTTGAGCATGATTGACCGCCCGAGGTTGCTACTCCGTTGTTGCCAGATCAACTTTTATTACACAGAAAACCAATAGATGATGCTTGGGACTACACACTACCAAAATCTCATTAAAATTGTCTCCTGAGACCGACATATGCAAGCGTCCTTTAACACATAAGAACAAGTTGAAAGAGATGAGAAAATTAATTCAATCAAACACATATTTCGCCGAATTGCGTTTGTGTCAGTGTGAGCAGACATAATTTTACACGAAATCTTTCTTTACGTTCCTCGAGTTTTTACAAACATGAATTACGTCTCGTGTAAAATTCATATTTTTTAAGTGTGTAGCATACATTCTCAATGTGTAAAAACTGGTGTCCCCAAACTAAGGCAATACCGGCGCCGGCCTCGCCCGAATGCGGGTCATAAGGAATGTTTCGAAAATAAGCTGTCCACGTACAATTGCGTTGTACGCGTGTAATTGTGATGGTTTTAATGTGTTAATCATAGCATGCTTTGAGATTGACTGGCATCTTTCGTTTTTTCACTTGTTCGCACGGTTTAAATTCTTCGTTTTCAAAATGTCTCGCATTGTTAAGGACGTGACAATTATGGTTTCGGACACATGGCTACGTGAAAAGGGTGTAATTATGCGACAATTGGCGAAGCGCTTTGGAATTCATCGCGCAAGTGTAACATGTGTTACAACCAAGCCTTGGAAATACTGTTTTTTTGAATGAACTGCCAGGAAGAGGCAGAAAACCCGGATTCTCGAACCCTAAACTGGATCAGAAAGTGGTAGCTCTAAGGTGTGGCCCAGTTAGAATTGGAACATGGACTATTGCCCATATCTCGGATATAAATTAACAAAATAACTAAAATGTTCAGCTTTATGTGAAATTTAGAGGGAAAATACAAAAAAAAATCATCTCGATTTTGGTCCTCTATTCATTGATGCTTTTGACGACACTGCCATTCACCTTCAGCTTCCTCTTCATAATAACCCAAAATCTCTCTATCGGTCTGAGCTGGGGACAGTTTGGTGGGTTGAGTTCTTTCGATATAAACTGAATCCCGTTGGTTTCATACTACTGTAGCACTGTTTTACTGTAATGACAGCTTGCAAGATCTGGCCACAACATGACAGGTTCATTATGGGATCTGATGAATGGCAATATTCGCTTTTGGAGGCATTCCGTTCTGTATAGTACAGCTCTGAATTAAATGTTTTATCAGTGATGAATCCCTTGGTCTTTCCCTGGGTCTTCCTACCGCAGCTGCAGATGCCTTGCCAAATCATATATTTATGTGTAAATTAATCTGCAAACAAAAACTTGAATTTAGCAGGAACATCTCCCCGAGCCGTAGCCAAGTAAATTTTTTGTCCCGGTTGCTGTTTGATACGGCCTTTACATACACTGATAAAAAAGCAATCGTAAATTTTATGTGTCCCACACATAAATTTTTGCAGTTTGACCCACAAATGATATCTATGTGTAAATCCACATACATTCTATGTGTACACATAAACTCTATGTATGTTCACACATATTTTTCATTTAGCACATAAATTTTAT
The DNA here is from genome assembly GCA_034211315.2 of Aedes japonicus. Classification (NCBI taxonomy): domain Eukaryota; kingdom Metazoa; phylum Arthropoda; class Insecta; order Diptera; family Culicidae; genus Aedes; species Aedes japonicus. Next base: position 9,928 of record JASCZW010006961.1, on the reverse strand, counting down.
TTGTGATTCTTCATAGGTTCTGTTTATGTTATCACATAAATGTTATGGCAAATTCCACATAGATTTTCACCAAATATGTGTCCTTTTTTATTAATGTAGGTTTCTGCATCCATGAGGAGACAGCCGTTGAATTTTGTCAACACCTGATCATATAGTTCTCTGGAACGAATTCTGGCCACATTGTTCTGCTTTTGATCCCTTTTTGGTTGTCTACAGGCACGGTATGACTTGAAGCCTTTCCGGACACGAATCCGTTGCATGGTACTGCGTGCGGCGCGAGACTTTTTGACCAAATCGCGGTCTGAGTTGCTGGGATTTGCCTTAATGTTCTTGATGACTTTTTTCCGTAGTTGACGGTTGACAGTACTCGCCCGACGCTTGCTTTAAGGCTTGCAATCCGTCGACAAAGTAACTTCTTCAAAACACGCCACACGGTATTTCAGGGACCACCCAACACTTTAGCAAGTGTTGGCCCAGACCACGAAGGGTTTTCTTAATGATTGCGCACAATTATTTTTCTTCTTTCTTCTTTCTTCTTCCATTTTGTATTTCTCTGAAACACGTTCGAACTGCACTGCGAAAAAAATACTTCTGATGTTGTATTGTCATAGGGAACACATAAGATGTTACAGTTTACAAATCCGACCACTAGGTCTGTAAGAATCAAAAATGTTTGTTCCAATACAAAATGGGCCACTCCTTAATTGATTTGGCCAATACAGCGGAAAACAGCGTCGGAATTATTCAACGCATCAAGAAACGGAACAACCTGAAAACCTACAAGAATCAGAAAATCGCCAAACAAAGTGTAGAACAGAAGTAACGCGCAGCAACGAGCCCGGAAGTTGTATTGACGAGTTTTGCAGCGCCCGGATGCATTTATTTTGATGGACGACTGTACATATGTCAAAGAGGACTCAAAAACCCTTCCAGGTCCACAATATTACACTGTCCTCGTAGGGGAGTAGGTAAGCGATGCAGACAGATCGATTCAAGTGGAGATGTTTGGGTGAAAAGTGCTGGTATGGCAAGCAATATGTTCCTGCGGTGTGAATTCTACCATTTTTTACACTACCGGAACAATAAATGCTGAAACCTATCGATAGTGTCAGCAGAAGAGGTTGCTGCCTTTATATAAGAAGCATAGTACCCTTCCACTGTTTTGACTGGATTTAGCGTCAGTGCATTACGCCAAAATTATTGGCTCATGGAAAAGGGTATAGATTTCGTTGAAAAAGACATCAATCTACCGAATTGCCCTCAGCTACGGCCCATCAAACGCTTTTGGGCGATTCTGAAGATGATTTGAAAGAAAAATATGCGGACAACTTATTTTCGAAACAGTCCTTATGTATTGATGTCACATTCTTGTTAAGCGCTGAAATATTTAAGAACATGGAAATAATCAAGAAATGAGTTATTAGTACACGACACTGAAGACCCAAGTAACCACAAGCATTATATAATTGCCCTCATTTAACCCAAAATCAACATCGGTAATGCTGGATTACATCAATTCAACAGTTGTCAAGTAATAAAGCGTTAGATAAGCTTGAAAAAGTAGTGATGCATTACCAATGCAATAATGCTGCTTTAGCAATGTCTTATGGCATTACAAAAGAAGTAGCCGTAGTAAGATTTTAATGATGCATTAGACGTAATGAATTTTAGCCTCGTTGTTACTTGGGGAAGTCTGCACATTGTAGACGATATATGCGTATCTGTCAAATAGTTGGAATTAAATGGAAAATACTAGTTTTCTTCTCATTTTTAGTTACAGGTATTCCACTTAAAAGCTCACACTTTCCAGGATTCATGAAAATGATCGCTAGAAAATCATGTTTACTCGAATTATTTTCAGCTTTCACAGTGTAAACTTCAACATTATTGGTAAGTCTCTATTCTATTTGTTTATTGGATATCTTCTTCAGGACCGAATGACCACACTTTAGCCTTGATACCACTCATTAAGTGTAGTGCAATAGTGGGGTTTAGCTCTTTTGATACTTTTACCAGCTTGTTCTCGGATACGAATGTGAGGTGATGTGATAAGAAGTCACCACCAGTGACGTACGGTTCCTCCCAATTGCTAGTTCAAACTTCACATACCTGTTATCCTAACTATGCTATTGTACACTCAGTAGCAAAACAAAAACCGAGCAAAATTTTGTTAGCAAAAAAACTCCATGTTCAACCTCCTGTAACTTTGTCAATTATCCATATTTTTAGCTTAAAATTTTACAACATTATACAAAATGTATAGACCTTATGTGGTCAAAATTTTATGTTGATAGAATTTATAGATTTGAAGTTATCATAAAATATGTGAAAAAAGTCATTTTTGGACATACCAATTTCAAAAACCCGTATTTCTTTGAAAAATTTAGATAGCATATTAAAAATGTCTCCATAGCTTATAAAAGTATAAAAAATAATGTGGACAAAATTTGAACTGTTTCCATCAAGTGTTTTGGACTACAGCTGCCGTCAAAGTTGACTTACCAACATGAGCATTTCCCTATTTCACCCGATGCTGACCTTGCTGAAAAAAAAGCCGAGGTGAATTTTATTAATAATACTGTATAACATTGTATACGTAGTTTTCACAAACCAATTCATACTGAATGCCATATTTGAAAAGTTCTTCGTGGGTTACACTAGTTATTTGGGATATTTCACGCGTAACAAATCATGTGTATTAATAAGACGAATTCACCTCGGCTTTTTTTTTGCACCAATATTTCAGCAAGGTCAGTATCGGGTGAAATAGGGAAATGCTCATGTGGGTACGTCAACTTTGACGCCAACTGTAGTCCAAACCACTTTATGGAAACAATTCAAATTTTGTCCACATTATTTTCTGTACTTTTATAAGCTTTGGAGAAATTTTCAATATGCTACCTAAATTTTTCACAGAAATACGGGTTTTTGAAATTGCTATGTCCAAAAATGACTTTTTTCATATATTTTATGATAACTCCAAATTCATAAATTCTATCAACATGAAATTTTGGTCACATAAGGTCTATACATTTTGTATAATGTTGTCAAATTTTCATTCAAAAATATTGATAATTGACAAATTCACAGGAGGTTGAAAAACGTGGTTTTTGGAAGCAAAATTTTGCTCGGCTTTTTTTTGCTACTGAGTGTATGGAGGGCAAAAATCGGGGGTGTCGACCCGTAAGCTAGTAACCTGTAAAATTAAACGGAACCCACGGTAAGAATAGAGAATCTCCTTCCAACGAAACGCTCTTATTGCAGGATAAGAACAGTAAGCAATACACATTGGAATTTTCGTATGGAGGTTTTGTTATAAATAGGTTTAGCAAATTCTCTGTAGATTTCCATCAAGGAAGGTACAATTTTTATCCATGACTTTCGCCAGATTACAATGAAACCCTCGTCCAACCAACACTTTGTCTGGCACCCTGTATTTCCCCTTTCCCCTTCGGTATTAAATGTAGTCGTAGATGAATATTAACCCATTTTCGCCGTTTTCCACAAAACATTTTTTTTCGACGATATCGTATCAAAATATAAGTCTTGTGGATGCATTAATGAAATTTAGCATTTTTAGAGGTTTTTTTTTGACGCTTAGGAACACCGTGACAGCATGTTGCGTATACGCAACACTGGCGTATTGCTCGACAAATAGAATGCAACATACATTTTAAGCTCAAATGGTACACACTCAGCCACACCTTAATGGATGGTTAACTAGCTACAAATAATATTTGGCCTTTTGTGAACATATTCCCATTGTGAAACGACAAAAAATATAACCAGTAGCTTCTAGTTTATGATTGGAATTGTGTCCATAAGACATGTACCAACTCATACAATGCAATTTGTGAGTTTTTTTTTCTATTGGTGTGTGTGTGAACACAGTCAGTAAGATAGCCAAAGGATATACCTTTCAAACAAACTAATTTGTTTTGATCGTATTCAACGTACATGCATACACGAATTTTTCAAAACCACTGTTGCGTATACGCAACAGCGGACGGAAATGGGTTAAAAATTGGCACAATAACCTTTGTTTTTATTTTTATTATGTTTCACCCAATTATACGTGATTTTGCTTCGTGATGTGAAGAAAGTACTTCCTTTTTCCATGTTGAGCTGTTGTGATATTCCTGGGTTTCCTCTTATTTGCTCCCAACCCATAGTCTCACCTAATATCAATGAATCTTACTTACGTCGCAAACTTTTCCGACATCGCACACTGACACTCGATAGCGCCCTACATAGTTTTCTTCTCGCACGAACTTTGAAGTGAATGGGTGTAGTCTTTCCTAAATCTTCTAATCACTAACATATAACGATTTGGCCAATATATACGAAGGCTCACTACTCACTAAAGAAGTGAAATTGACTTTTCTGCTCTGTTACATAGAAAAAAAAAAGTATTTTAGCGGACGTGTAAAACTTCACCTCGATTGGGTTGTTTAATTGGGTATATTCAAATATATGTAAATAGTAGTAAATTTTTATTATTAATGTAAGTTATTTGATTTGTATTATAATTATTATGTGATCATCAATGCCGTTTACCAATGCCTATATATAAATATTCAGCAATAATCAATTGAAAACGGAAACAAATCTGTATTCACTTTCCTAATGCATGTCTATTGAATAATCTTGCATCGAAGTTGTTCATCCGATCCGTTGGTTTATTGCAATGGTCATAAATTGATTAACATGAAACGAAATTTAATTTTTTTCTACAATAGTTGATGAAATTTTCATTAATTTTCATTTTCATTTTCATCATCATTCACAATTTCTACAATAGTTCATGAAATTTTCATTAAGAGTGTACCAGCACAATGTAAACAGAGAGTGCTCGCCATCTGGTAGTGAGTGTTGGCAGAAGCACGACTAACTAAATGGTTAATTGCAAGACAATCATGTGTGCAAGTCATGGCCGTCTTCGTGATATTGTGCACTCGCTCATCAACTGACAAACAATGAAATTGATGTGCCCGTTGGCTTAGTGGTATAGACACATCAATTTGTTATCACGTTTCGACCCTGCTAGGTTATCAGTCCAATGTTTCTTGGTGGCATACTTTAGTAAGATGTTTTTTTTGACTTTTCAATTTTGCTATGTCATTCGGTTGAGTGAAAAGCAAATACCAACGTACCCACGGGCACACGATTGCCCAAGGATCTGTGCACATACTGCACTCGTGTACGATAAGGCTTCAGCGAATCAATTTTGCAGGAAGGAAAAATGAAGTTTTGAAGTGTTTACTACTTTTGAGGATGGTTGAACCATGAATTCCAAGATCAACATTTTTTTATCGTTTTTACGGGTTTAGGTTAAAACATACAAGGCACCCTAAGAAAACAAACAATTACCTTAAAATCAATGCATACTAAGTCAAAGGGTGCCATCATATGTACATTATTCAAACTTTTTTTCTGGGAGCAAATGAAACATCTATAGGATAACACGCCATACCACCCTGCCAGATGTGTATTTCAAAAACCTGATGAAAAAAATCATTGTCTTGTTTGGCTGCGGAGTTGTTATTGGAGATTTTGTCAAATAGAATGTTCCTTGTTCGTCTTATTTCCATGCATTATTGGAAATAAATCAAATAAAAATAATGACGAATTTGAGATTTAAAAAAGAAGAAGAAGACGCCGTGCGGTGTTAAATCTGACAGCTCCCAGGTTAAAGTAGGGGATGATTTTTTTTAAATGCATCTAAAACATTCAAATGAAACATTCAAAAGCGGTTTGTTGTATGACGAATGAAACATCCAGGGGGCATTATTTTTTATTTTATTGAAAATGTCTTTATTGAGTAGTTTTGGATGATTCATCTATCATACAACAAACTGCTTTTAATTAGAATTAAATTGGAATTTTTTGGAAGCATTTTAAAATTTAACATGGGAGCGGTCAGATTTATCACCACTCGGTGTCTTCTTCTTTTTTCAACTTGGGTTCGTCCATTGCACCCGATGCAGATAGATGCTCGTTTAGAAGCGCATATCAGAAGTAGCGGCTGGATAGTCATGAAGAAACTGAAAATATTTTTTGGCTCAGGAAGTACTACACAGAAGAAAAAAAATTTAACAAGCGCGTAAAATTTCCCCTCGTTTAATTCCAAGCCAACGGATGCGTAAACAACGCCATTGGTTGTAGTCTTTGATGAGCCATAAAACAATGTTTGCTGTCTTTCATAAAACAGGCTTGATTCAGGCGTTATATGGCATAAATTTACATAAAATATCCCATTATTTTCTTCCAAAATTAGTATTCCCTTTATGTGCATTAGATAACGCAGAGATTTCAATGTTTCTTTTGATCTGTGTAGCACACCAGTCCCAAGTTCGGTCCCAAGGTTAAAAAGTTTTAAAAAAACTAAAAAAAACATCTTTTTACATCACCCCAGTAGCACTTTGCCACGTTGTGTTTGGGTTTCGGGGTGTCGGAAGTTCTTTCTGGTATTTCAACTTATCTGTCAATATGTATTGGTATAACAATCATCATTATTGATGCAGGAGTGTGTGTGCAATACGCATTGTTAATCCGAAAATTAAAAAAAAAAACTGTCGTTCTGTAGTGATGCGAGATATCAAGCCGAACAAATATGAAGCTGCGGCGTTCCGCTAGCTAAAGTGCGAACACGAAATTATTGCGACACATTTAACAGGGCATAACTTTTTTACCATTGGGTAAAAATCAACCAAATTTTGCACACTTTCTCATTGATGTGTATTGTTTACATGCTGTCAAACTCGAAGTCGTGTTTTTCGATTCAACTAAAATGGAGGTGAACCAACGCGAGTCGAGAGAACAAATTCTTTCCAAACACCTAGAATTTCCTGACCTGTCGCACCGGCAGTTGGGAAAAATGTAGAACATTCACCATTCAACCGTCTCCAGAGTGTTGAAGCGGTTCCAGGAGCGGTTGACGTTGGACCACGGCAAAGGAGCTGGAAGAAAACCGGGACCGGAGAACAAAAAGACGGAGGGAAAGGTGAAGCGGATGATTAAAGCAAATCCCAACGTCTCAAGCCGTGATTTGGCTAAAAAGATAGGCATGTCGCAGAACTACGTCCAGAATGCAAAGAAGAGAGCTGGACTACATACATACAAGGTACCGAACATCCCAAACCGCGATGAGCGGTAACAATCGACGGCTAAAACTCGGGCACGGAAGCTCTACGAGAAGATGCTGACAAAATATGGCTGCTGTGTGATGGACGACGAAACGTATATAAAAGCCGATTTTGAGCAAATTCCGGGGTTGGAGTTTTTCACCGGCAAGAGCAAGTTCTATGTGGACGACAAATATAAGAAGAAGAAAATGTCGAAGTTCGCCTCCAAGTATCTCATTTGGCAGGCCATCTGCTCTTGCGGACTGAGGAGTGAGCCTTTCCTGACAAAGGGCACAGTAAATGGCGAGATCTACAAATCTGAGTGCCTCGAGAAGCGCCTTTTGCCGTTCTTGCAGCAGCACGACGAAACTCCGCTATTTTGGCCAGATTTGGCATCATGCCACTATTCTAAAAGTGTCCTGGAGTGGTATGAAGCCAATTCTGTCCATTTTGTTCCAAAGGACATGAATCCGCCAAACTGTCCGGAGCTGCGCCCGGTGGAGCAGTACTGGGCAATGATGAAGCGGGAACTTCGGAAGAGCAAGAAGACAGTCAAAGACGAGAAGGACATGTTAAGAAAATGGAAAAAACTGAGAATCTGGTACCGGATGACACTGTAAAGACTTTGATGGAGGGCATCAAGCGCAAATGCGTTCAATTTTACAGTCAAGGCTCCATCGACTAACTTTTATTTTGATTTTTGAAGTAAATATATGTATAAAACTACCCTAAAATTTTGGTTTGATTCTAAACATTATAAGAAAATTTGCATGACATGTTCGGTGTCGCAATAATTTCGTGTTCGCCCTTTACTTTAGTATTGGAAGACAAGATCTAGTTCAAGCTTAGCATTCTATAGAGTCTGTTTGAGGTTTGGCAGAAAATTACCGAACCACAAACACGAGATTTTCAATTCAAAATCTTAACTTTATTGTAGCCGTTTCTAACACTTTACTGTGCTTTTTGGATCAACTGTGGGCCAACGACTCTTTCTGGCGTTTCACTTGAACTCCCCAATCGAAACTAGCTAGAAGGGGCGACAGCGGAGCAGGTCCAATGGAGATTGACAATCCTCTCTGCAAATCTGATAATTAATAAAAATCAACTACGTAAGACCTCTTAGCTCCCAAAGTCTAATGGAATTAGTTCATTAATGTATTATCTTTGATCCGATACAATCTCTCTGTCATACATAACATGGAATTTCATAAATTATTGAGGTTTACAAACATGTCTTGTTTTTTCAAGCATACAGTAACACAATTTTGTCAATAAATATGCATACGTCCTATTTGACTGACACAATAAGAAGCCTAAAAACCATGATTAACATTATTATACGTGCATTTTCGAGTAAATTTGATTTTGAGTGTATTGGATTTGAAGTTTCAAACCAAAAAGAATACGAGATGGTTACACTGTTAATAAACAATAACGACCTAAGACAGTTAATACTAGGAACGTAGTATTAAGATACTACATCATACACTTAAATTCATAATACTGCAGTTAAATATAATGCTAAATTAAGATGTCGACCCCCAAGGTTTTCTCGGGGTTTCCATGCAGATTACCTTATTTATTTATTTTCGTATTTCTGAGCAAATTTCCTTCCTTTTCCAATCTAGAGCTTTGAGTTTTGGTGTAAGTGATTCCCGAGAAAATCGGAATAAGGTCTGTATCCATATAAATCCGGACACCTTCAAGTTATTGTAACTTTTGAAATATTGCACGTAGGAATGAAAAATTTCACTGTGGTATAGCTGCGAGTCTATGATGAAAAAGACTATCATTGATGTTTACGTTTCATGTTTAGTATTCAAGATGGCGACGAAAGAAAAACAAGTGCGCGAGCGAATTTTGTACGGGCGTACGGCAAATCCTGACTTGTCTATACGGGACCTTGCAAAAACATTGGATTTGCCTAAATCAACTGTTCACGATGTGCTCAAATCATTTTCGGAACGTTTGACGGTGGAGAAGAAACCGAGAAGTGACAAAAACATTGGACGCGCTGATCCTGTCATGGACCGAAAGGTGAAAAGGATAACGAAAAACCCAAATCTCTCCATTCGAACGGTGGCTCGTAAAAAAAAGGGATGTCGCCTGGTTTTGTCCAAAAATCAAAACAACGTAAAAACGCAAAGTAAATACAGTTCCAAATCACAACGACAAACAAAACTTGGCAGCAAAATCACGGGCTCGACGTTTTTAATGCTAATATTTTACGAAGTTTTCATGCGTTGTTATGGACGATGAAACTTATGTCCTGGAGGATTTCAAGCAGCTTCCAGGGCTGGCTTTTTATTCTGCTATGGCCAGAAATGCGTTTTAGAACGAAGGAGGCATTGACATTTCCCAAAAAATACCTTGTGTGACAAAAAGAGTAAATCTTTCGTCACTACAGGCACAATCAACAAGGAGATCTATCAGAAAGAGTGTCTGCAGAAGCGATTGCTACCCTTCATCAAAAGTTACAAAGAAAAACCTTTTATCTGACCAGATTTGGCGTCATGCCACTATGCTAGAACTGTGATGGAGTGGTACCAAGCAAATCAAGTGAACATTGTACCAAAAACCTCAAACCCGTCAAATTGCCCAGAGCTACGACCAATCGAGAGATATTGGGCTCTGATTAAGCGGAAGCTTTCTGGAAAGAAGCAAGGAATCAAAGACATCAAACACTTCCAGCTAATTTGGACAAGGACGGCTTCTACGATTTCTGAAGAGTCTGTACAAACCCTAATGGACGGAGTGAAGCGCAAAGTTCGAAAATTTTATGCAAATACCGGATAACTATGTTT